>WOGR01000914.1:0-22164 GCA_015342045.1 Leptinotarsa lineolata
AAAAAGGTTGGAATCATAAGTTTAAAATGCGTTGTTTTAGAGCTCTTTTATGAAAACTACTCGATTTTCGTCAGGAGGAACATTCCCCATTGTACAGCACGGGAATTGAAACAATCGCGGAAATTATTGATGCCCATTAGAGCTGCATTAGTTGTCGATAAATAATAATAATATTTATTTGCAATTCGATTTGAAATATACAATAATTACTTCAAGACTTGACTTTGAATTAAAAAAATCAACAAAATAATGGTAAAGTGGAGTGTATCTTCAAAAACATACTATAATATGATGTGAATTCAACGACTGAAGCTTCATAAAATAATGATGTACAATACAAGTCGATATTGGGAGTTTTCAAAATGAAGTTATGAAACAACTGAGAAAGTTTATCAATCTCCTCAAATATATTGTTATTATATACAAATCCATAAAAATGTTCTTACTGCCTAGTTACCAACTTCCTGGTTGCTCAAAACCAAATCTCTCTTCAAAAATTGGTTTTATATAGTACTTTTATATCATACCTTCAGAATCGTTCTCAGAGAGTTTTTATGACAATGAATATTCGAAGTTGTCGATGGAGACTATGGTGTTCTTCAGGGATATGTCCTGGGACCACTCTTATTTTTGATATATAGCAGTAACCTTAATAACTTCATGTGGAACCATATCTATTTGCTCCATTTAGGAATTTTGGTTCATAGCAAATAAACTTCTAATAAAAGATGACAAATTACATAAAGAGATTATTGATTCATTCATATTATATTTCTGGGTGGAATATCAATGAATCAATGGATGAATTAACGATTTATCGAAATCGACATGTGTCAGATTTTTATTGGAAAAGAGGCAATATGAGTTTTCAAATGCTATTATAGAATTTCTCGAACTGAACGTTCCTCAATCAAAATAAATATGATAATGAATGATAAAGTACAAAATGTGGTAACCTTTACATACCACATGCCATCAAATCAAATATCTATAATTTAACAATCAAGGAATTTCTTTCATTTTTGATCTATTGGTATCTTCATATCGTCTTTTTTCAATATCAATGAGTATGAAATATAGACAAAATGGAATCTATACTTCCAGGTAAGCATTATTCCATGTTGATTTCCATCTCACAATAACATCGTTACAGAAATGAATTTGAAAGTGAAAACGGAATATACAAAATTGTTCATATAATCTGTCTCACAAATAAATTGAAAATTCTATTTATGTCTGCGTTATTGTCGTCAACACAGTTTTTGAATGTAAGAATTATTGGAACATTAAAATTTTCGAGTTCATTTGACGCCATTTCTAATGATAATAAAATGATAATATGGTTAATTTTCAAATGAGTAATAATAAAAGAGAAAATGTCAGAAATGTTCAAAATTTGAGATATAAGCAAGCAATAGTCATTGAAGTTTTTACTTCTCTGTTTACATCAATATAAATTTTGAAATGAAAAAACTACCTAGTGAGTTGGAAAAGTATACCTATCACTAATGATGATGAATGTAATATCCAAAATTGGGATGTCATATTCTTTCTTTCTTTAAAAATGTAGCTTCAGATGTTTCTCATTCATAGTTTTTACAAAAAAAAATGTATTTTCAGAAGAATACCTGCCAGTTGGAAATACACTTGTTATTGAAGGTACACTTGTTCATCTTATTCCCCATCTTTAGGAAATTCTCAGCTCATAATTCAGATCAACTTCGTTTCTCACATAAATTTTACATTTCCTCTAGTGAACTATTGTTTTAAAAAATGATTTGAATATGATATGAAGACAAATTCAGTGCTGACGTGAATAGGAGAAGATCCGTCCCTTTCAACTTTTTGATGGGATAAGATATCAAAGTCGGGCAGAATTCACTAAAAAGTATCATTTTTAATGTTCGTCGCCAAGAGGGCGCTTGCAAAATTTTTCAAAAATATATATGACTCATTTCATAGGTATTTCAATTCTTTATTCAATACTGTCTCATCCTTTTAAATCGTTCCTGAATAATGGGCAGTATTATTTCCGTTTTGAGGATCTCCCAACGTCCCGAAATCTTCAAAAGCAAACTAAACTTCTCTATAGAGGTGAAATACCTTGGTACTACTCTCGACAGGAAGCTAACATGGAACTCTCACCTATAGTGTAGAGCATAAAGAGCACATGTGGCTTATGAGCAGTGTCGGAGGACAGTGGGTCGCACATGGGGTCTGCAATAATAAGACCCCAGTTCTCATTGCATGGGGACTGGAGATTCTACAAGCAACACCCATCAAAAAATTATATCAAATACAGCGATTGACTTGTTCAAACATCACAGGAGCCATGAGAACAACACCAACCGCGGCAATGGAATTAAATAATGGTCTGACTCCTCTGGACCTGTATGTTAAGGAGGTTGCATCAATGTCCATGGTACGATTGCGCACGGCTGGTTTTAACCTCGATATAAAGCTTTTAGATTTTTTCTAGGAGATACATGATATCTGAACTGTACGATACCCAATCACAGTAAATTCCAGAACCGATGGAGAGAAAAAAGTGCTTGCAAAAAAATTATTCCAGAAACATTTCAGAATGTAGGAAATTAATTTGTATAAAGACTCAATCATTATCAGGGTGAATTTTAAACATTTATTCCAATGAACTAAAGTGAGTTTTGGATATTTTTTTCTTGAAAATAATTTATTGTTTATTCGCAGATAAAGATGAATTCAATACTGTCAATTACTCTAGAACGGATAATCTAATTTTCAAACATTAATATCAAACAAGGTATCACAAGACTTCTTTTTTCCATTAAAAAAATGTTTTTTTTTCTCATCGATTACCGAAAATAATACTCTTCTAGGTAAATTTTGTCCAAACTTTATGTATCATCCCATTCAAAAGTTAAGAGGGAGGGGGTTATACACGCCAGCAAAAAATAATGATCTAACTGTGTCTGAAAACTGTATCGAGAAGAGATACGAACAAAAATGAATATTCCGTTTCAATTCGGAGGCAAATGCCGCAGGAAACAACTGCTTCTCTGGCTGATACCACTATCGACATTTGTTATATCCATCACATTTTTTCCGACATTTGTGTGACTTCTCTCACAGAGAAAATTATTCAAAATGCTTCTTGGTCTTCTAGCAGCAGGACCTCGCTAAAATCAATCTAGTGATCCCTTGCATACTGGTTCCGGGGTATTATCCCTCATCAGTGGAAGACAGGTAAAACAAAAAAAAAGTAGTCTCCAGGATTCAAATGATTCCTTAGCAAATGACGATTATTCGAAACCTATGCCTAAGGGAAACTCTGCTAACTAGTGACAGCCCCATCTCATGATCTTGTCCCCAATCGGGAAAGAATGGAGTGTTCTTATATACGAAAAATCATTCGTGTACCGACACACTGGTATCTGGTCTGTACCACACTGATGAAACTTTGAAAACTCGAAACTTGATTGAATTTTTGCTGCTGAAAGAACAAGAAGTAAAAAATTTTTGAGAAAACTTGCATGGATGTCTATTGAATGTAATTCAATGTCCATCATGGTATCAGTAGGAGAAGTAGTTGCTTTTCGACAAATCGATTTTTCGAGCTGATTTTGTATAAACAGGAAGTATTTTCTATCCTCTAATGAAGATGGTTTTCATTGGAGGCTATACCGTACTTAGAGAAAATTTGTTAAAACTGTTTGAATTGTTGGTTTGGAAAATGTCATGACGTGTTTCGGAACTGTTGTAGATAATGGACTGAATGTATAACAATTAAGATATAACTGGGACATAATGAAATTTCCATTTCACCTTGAGGCAAGCATAGAGAAATAATGTTTTGGAAGTAATAACCGAGACAATTTGATCATAATAGAATTATTTTTATTTGTCCACATTTATATTCAAGATCGTTCCAATAAAATATTTCTATGATGTTTCTTTTCTGTATTGAGATTAATGATCAATTATGATGAATTTCATCTTTATTTTCGTACATACACCTCTCAAATAATATGAGTATATGAGAAAACTGTGATAGAAATGAATCTTTTAGGTGAATGATTTTTTTTCTCGAGCACAAAATTGGAATAAAATACGATCTAGCTAATTGGTACTCACCGAAGCCAAACACACACACACACACACACACACACACACACACACACACAAAACCCACTTCTCAATAGTTCAAGAAACATATTTCATGTAATATTTATTGGAATGTTCTTACCTGGATGGTCCAGAATTTTCCAAAGTTCTCGCTGAATTTAAGGTGCAAGAAAAAAGACTTGGGTAAAGTCTGATCTTCTCGTGGAATATTTATCAATTGATATAATTACTCAACGGTTGTCCTTGTTAGTATATATTTATTTATCATAAGAATGTTGTGCCAAAAGTTAGCATATCAACTTTGTTTTTATACTACTTTACGTAGATCTGGAAGATTATATTAATAAAACTGTGAACTGATGCAATGTGTTTCAATGATTGTTCATAAATTATACTCGTGAAATATTTATACTCGCAAAATATCTGCTACTAAAGTTGAAAAATTGGAAATCAATAAGTTTCATCATAATTTATGAGACAGAATGGTGATTTCTGTCTTGAGAATAGTTTTTTGCTTTCTATTTCTCCATCATTATACGAAAAATGTGGGAAACTTCCAAAGAAAGAAAAAACAAAACAATTACAAAATACTTCATACAGGTATGTAGATTATACACGGAAGTTTTTTTAGGTACAAACTGAATATTTTCCACATATTGTGTTTGTTGATAAGAAGAAGAAAACCAAAAATATTTGGAGAATAACTCATGTTCAATTCGATTGATTGCTGCTACCTTTCCACTACAACCAACCTTAAAAATGCAATAATTGTTATTTTTTTATTTTCATTTCTGTTTTTATTTCATTTCTCATTATGACGAATCCAAAGGTAGAAGGTAGTACGTATGATACATTTTTACTGGAATCAATTCTCTATTTTTGACAAAACTTGTTGAAGTACATCACCTCAGTACGCTCAAAAGAATGCTTGACTTCAAAAATATTTTCAAATTTTGATTCAGTTCTTGGTTTTTATTTATCACATCTCAACATTCCCTTTTTTGAAAAAGCAGCGTTATAGAAAGATTTTATTCTACATAGTCCGCCAAATTGTATTTTGAATGGTTTTCCTTTTCCTATCGCATTACAGTCTTCATTTCCTTTTATTTAATACGCATGTAATGGATGTAACTATAAAAATAATAAATCATCATCATTTGATTCATAATGGAAGCATCTAGTTGACCGTACATCGTCAGGATTTGTCACATATATCAACAGGTTGAAATGAAAACATAAAGACAGCTTGCAACCTCATAATGTTGAGAAAAGACTGGGAAACTTGAGAATTTCATGAAGAATGAGAAATGGAAATTTTCTGTTTTTTACCACTTTTATTCGTAACTAAAATTACTGCAGTTTTGTTCTATAAGGACATTTCCGAACTTTCACGTTGGACTTTGTTACAGTAATTTAGTTGTACCTACTATTGATAGTTTTCCAAAAACTTCAAAAGATATAATTTTTTACCTCAAATTTCAAAAATTCTGAGACATTTTAGAGGCTGTTTTTCGTGGTGAAATAGAATCCCAGACGGAAATTCAGCCGGTTACAATGTTAAACAGATTGATCACTCTAGTAATTGAAGACTTTGTTCCATACTATCTTATTACATTGTAGAAAACTTTGAGAATCAATTAAATATTCAATCAGATATTTCTCTCCCATTAAAAATCAATATTCCACGCTATAATAAATATATTGGTATAAAAAGTATTATTTCATCTGTATAACAAAACTCACATGTGATCAATACCAAGTTGTTTATCAGTTTCCGTAGCAACCATCACATTTATATCAATAATGTCTTCATTTCCAATTGAATAGCCATAGTTACAAAATGTCTCCAAATTTGGAGGGACCAGTTCCTGAAAATGAACCAGAGGAAGAAATATCTATTTTTCTAACTCCTATTTCGGATCATAGTTCGTCATCGTCAGAGGTAAATTTTACAGAAGACGCTACTCAAGAGGATGAAATCGATGTCATTTTGTTGCCAGAAGAAACCGTTCATGTTCCTTTGGAACAGAATTTGAAGGAGTTACTGGTGAGTAGTGGCCTATTTTGAACTGCTTGGAATCAAATAATAAAGTTTTTACACATTCAGAGATCATAACTTTTCCAAAAAGCATGTTGCCGATATTTTTCATAATTGAACAGCTTTATTAATAAAATGAAAAACCAATATGGTCAACAGTCGTTGTTGTTTAGCAGTTACACTCTCTCTATCTTCAACTCATAAATAGTTAATCATTTGAAGAAGCACGAATGTCTTTTATTAATGTAGGAAGAGACCTTTCAAGATTTTGAAATTCATGAGAAACCTCTCAAATGCAAATCAAATTCCTCTTGACGTTAAAAATTCGAAACTGGATGAGCATATTGAAAAAAATTCATTCTATGGATTTTTCTGGAAATATTCTACTTCCAGAATCTGTAAAAATGGAAAGTGTGATGAAGGGGACGTTCTTGTCTACGTCGATGAGTTACTAGGTAAATTCAATGTTTTTTTCAAAACTGATCTCATAAATGTTCTCAGGATACTACAGTGAGGACGTAAAAAGTCCCCCCCACCCCTTAACTCTTGAACGGAACAAGCTATCGAGGTCGGGTGAAATTCAGGTAAAAAGGTACTACTTTTTGGCATAAAAATGATTGTGATCACGTGGTGTCAAGAGGGCACCATCAACTTTTTCATTATTATATTTTTATTATTATTTTATTATTCGTTAAGGGGGGTCACGTGGCTCCAGGTTTTGAAAACCATCCGATTATCTATCCAACACCGCTGTGTTTGTGAAATTCGGCCAAACCGTTTCAAACTGACAAGTCTTCGAAATTTTCTTCAAATATGTTACAACAAATTAAAAACCCATATAACTTTTGATTGCAACAAAATTTCAAATAACAATTTCAACTATTTTAACAAGTGCTCGAATTGTTCACCGTTCACTTTTTGAAAAAAAGTCGGTTTTGTTATTCATTCCGAACTTTATTAAATGTTTCCGGGGTAATACTGTAACACACATCTATTATTCGGTCCATAAGTTCCTGGAGTAACTTCGGGTGCGTCACGTACACCTTAGATTTTATGCACCCCCACAGAAAAAAGTCCATAGGTGTCATATCAGGTGACCTAGCTGGCCATTCACTGGGGCCAAGTCGGCCTATCCACCGTCCCGGAAAATTCTCGTTAAGCCATTTTCGGACAGGTCTGTAGTAGTGAGGGGATGCACCATCTTGGAAGGTAACATCAATGGTAAATCCATTTGGGTTTGCCGCAACTTCTTCCATCCACCGTCCCGGAAAATTCTCGTTAAGTCATTTTCGGACAGGTCTGTAATAGTGAGGGGATGCACCATCTTGGAAGGTTACATCAATGTTAAATCCATTTGGGTTTGCCGCAACTTCTTCTATCCACCGTCCCGGAAAATTCTCGTTAAGCCATTTTCGGACAAGTCTGTAGTAGTGAGGGGATGCACCATCTTGGAAGGTAACATCAATGGTGAATCCATTTGAGTTTGCCGCAACTTCTTCTTGAATACTGTGATGGATCTGATTTTGAAGTATATTCAAATACAGATGCCCAGTTAAATTTTGTCATAAATATTGGACCTACGATATGGTCACCCAAGATACCTGCCCATAAATTGATCTTCTCTATTTGAGTATGACCCTCTAGAAAAACATATGGATTTACGTCTGACCATTAACGCACATTCTGTCTATTTACTGTTCCATTTAGGAAAAAGGTACTTTCATTACTAAAACAAATAGAGTTAATGTAACCGGGATTTTGGGTTATGCGGTCAGACTTGACCTCACTAAACTTCAGTCTTCGTCTTCTGTTAATTGATGCAGAATTTTTAATTTATATGGGTGAAATTTGTGTTTTTTGAGATATTTTTTCACAGTGGTCGTAGATACACCACAATCCTTGGCTACCGTTTTCGTTTGTTGCGGATTATTGACAACAGCTGCCAGAACATCGATTTGCCGTTCTTCTGAAATAGATTTTCTGCAAGATCCTTTTTCCCTCGTTACGTAACCAGTCCTTTGAAATTTACTGACTAATTTCTTCAAGTAGGTAGTAGATATGGAATTATTTGGGAAGCGCTCATTGAATATTCTTTCTGTTCCATAATAATTACGCCTAACCAGCGTAAATTGAAATTGCTCCGGTTTTTTCTTCCAAAGGACGGGGACGTGGCATTTGAAAATCATAAAAAAATGCTGAAATCTATGAAAACTGTCAAAAGTATCGATATGATTGAAGTCAATATTAGACTGACATTGAAATGAAATGCTATTCGGAATCTCCAGCAAAATAACTGAGGTATGAAAAACTGGAACAAAAACTACAATTTTAAATACCAATAATATGCGCAATAATAGCACGTTAGGAGTACATTTATGTTAAAAATGTCGAAGTTTAAAAACGTTGTGAGTACGTTCATGTTGAAAATGTCAGAGTTTATCATGGTGTTGCCACATTTCACCTATTGACATTAGTGTTGCCAATTCCCGAAATATCGTATCAGGTCCTTTAACCACCTAGAAAGTAGCACACTTCCACGAACTATGTATCATAAGTCGTACATACTTCTATACCACCAGTTCATCTCTCTATCAGATATTTCAGACAGAAATAATTCAGACGTGTTTTTCCTGGTAACCCTATTAACTTCCTTGCAGATCAAAGTAACAAATACTGAAGATCTCTCGACAGTCACGCATATCAAACTGAGAGTGATCTCTAGAGAAGTAACATTGCAGCATCTTAGCATCTACACCCCCGCATTACGGGAGCTGATACTGGATGGAAGTATGGTAACGTCTCTACGGGATATAGGAGGAGGCCTGAAAAACTTGAAAATTCTCAGAGTGAACCACTGCGGCCTAACCTGTATAGATGGCGTATTTGGGATTGATACTTTGGAGGAACTGTATGCTGCTGATAATTCAATTACTAATTTAACTCCTTGTGCGTTCTTAGCTAACATTAGGATCGTTGATGTACGCAGGTGAATATTTTTCATCACTTCATACCATGCACCCACTTAAATAGATAGTGAATGAGTAAGAATCCATTTCATTAATGACGAAATAATTTGTACAGGATCAGTCAATGTCCCCAAAGTAGAATAATACCTGGCCTTAATTTAAGTACACAAAATTCATATCACAAAAAAAAACATACCTATATCTGTAAAGTCAGAAGTCAGTGCAAAAAATATTCATCTACAGAAAAAAACACTTGATTCCATAAAAATTCTTTCAATGCTAATTTGGATAATTTCAGTTCAGAAATAGATTCCATTGTCAGTAGTAATTTATTAAAAATTATCTGGCCAATTATAGATGGATAATTGAAAAAAAAATGTTTTAAAAAGGTACATTATGCTGAATGCACTTGAGCATTTGTTTTAAAATGTTTCGCAGTATACAAATATACAGGCTTCAAAAATGAACAGACTACATAAGTTAACTTATAGTTAAGTTACAGTTAACTTACAGTTAAGTTACAGTTAACTTACAGTTAACTTATCCAGTGATCCAATAATTATTCTAAAAAAAAAGTTGGTTGGTTAACAGGATCAATTTCGTCTTAGAAAAAATAATTGTTTTCTTGCCGACGTTTCGAATTGGATTAAATTCTTCCTCAGGGTTCGAAAAGTAGTTTTTCCGTATTGATATTACTATTATTAAAACCATCAGTCGTTTTGTGTTGGTCTTGTCTCGAAATTGTTGCAATGTTTTTTATTATTTTTTAAATGTATTATGTCTGATGGTTTCAATAATAGTAATATCAACACGGAAAAACTACTTTTCGAGCCCTGAGGAAGAATTAAAATAAATCCGAAACGTCGGCAAGAAAACAATTGTTTTTTCTAAGAAGAAATTGATCCTGTCACCCAACCAACTTTTTTTTTCAGAATAATTCTTACAGCTGGTTGTACTCGATACACCGGCTATACAACGTATTATTTTTTTCTAGAAGATGAAATCATCATTATATCTTGATGACATTGCCCAAGAAACAATGCCATATCTCGAGCAAAATTCTACCTGAGCAAAGTACAGCATAGTCAACTGGTCGTGAGTAAGAGCACATCTACGATAACCAAGCATATAAATCACAGAATTCATATTTGAAACGACTGCCTCACAGAGTATCCTCCACTCAAGACACTCATCGACATATAGACCCAAACATTTCACATATGATACCTTGTTGATTCGATCATTGCCAATTTTAATATCTATATTAGCTACCTGATTTTGTTTATTATGAAAGTGGACTACGTGTGTTTTTTTTGCGTTGAGATAAAGAGAATTTCTGCCGCGCCAGTCATAAAGATTCGACAACTAGAGAAAACTTAACTTTCGTGGTGCTCAACTACCTAAAAATCATAACTATACTGAAACTGATCAATTTTCATGATGTAACGTACATATTAACTATTGATATATTTTTTCTTGTACCCTTGACCAAACCATTATATTATATAAATTATTAGATATCTTTTTGCATTCCTTCTTGAATGTTTCTTGAGAGTAATATAGTATTTTCTCTGACGAGTAGCCAAACAGCCCGAAAACGGTCTGCAAGTGTGTTCCAATAATTAAAAATCGATTCTGGTAATCATATCGCTAACAGCATATGCAGGAATTACTTCTGTGAAGAATCCTGCACTGACATCTGTCGGGTATATTCCAAGGCACTTAGTGGTATTTTCTGATAGGTGTCAGTCCATTAAGCTACTATGTAGATGAGTTGAGACAAGCCTGAACGAATTGTTCATTCGGATAATTTGAATAATATAGTATATTTAGAATTCAACTCAAAAATATTGGTAGTTGAAAATGCATCTTGTACATCAAGCATTTATTTTTATTTGTTGTTTGACATTTTTTTTGTTTTGTGTATCACTATCAGATTTAAGTTGATTATATATTTTTTCATCTGTTCAATATAACTCAAGCTTATTATAAATATCCTTTTGCACAGCCTTCCTTGCATTTCCAACAGAAAAGTACAAAGAGTGATTACAGTGCCTCACAATTACATTAAAAAGGGGTTGTATTTATTATATAGACATTTATCTATGAGTATAGCAAAGCACATGTTGCGGTTTTATAAATTGTCCAGTGATAATTTCACAATCATTTCAAAACTGATAGTTAGAAGCTATTGAAAACTGATTATTTCGAATGACACAAAAATGGCGGAAGATTTTTCTATATTCCATGAATTCCACTCCAGATAATAAACTCCTTTCCCAAAGTGTACTGATTGCCAATAGTTTTTCTATATTTAGCATATTTCACATGTCTTGGTTTGCCAACAAATTCTTGTGGAAAACCCAAAGTCTATATTTGATCACCTGTTGCAGGAATTTCATAACTGAAACAAACCTGGGATACTTGAGCTTGTGTCAAAACTTGGAAGAGCTTTCAGTTGAGGGAAATCCGGGAATAGGCTCTCATCCCAGTTACAGAGAAATAATACTCCTTCTTCTGCCCCACCTCAAAAAAATTGATGGAGAGTGTGAGTTCTAACCTAATTCTGTACGACTTTCTCTATGGAATCATGAAATATTTTTTCACATGGAAGTAAATGAGGTTCATTTCAAATGAAAGTTTTTCTTAGGTACGAGAAGGGCATCTCCTGCAGATAGATCACATCATAATTTGGTGAGTAATTCATAAACCCTGTGATTTGGATTTCATTGAACGTTTGTAACGTTGTAGTGGGATTTTCACTAAACTGTTTACTAAACCGCAACACGTGTTTCGCTATGCAATAACTTTCCATAGTTAGTATGAGCACGCCTGTGTAACCTATTGTGAAGCGAAACACGTGATTCGGTTTCGCATCACGTGTTCAGTAAAAAGCTGATGGATTTTCCTCATTTGAATGTTTTGATTGAAACTGAAGACAGGTCAAATCCCCATCTCCAATGCCCAAACTCACCCATAGAATATGTCAAGTGGGCTGGAAAAACATGTTCGACATGGTCCATAGGTCACGTGGATCGCCTGCCCCCTGCTGGGGAACCAAAACATTGTTTCATCTAATAATTTTTTCCCAGCTTAATATTTGATGAAAAATTCTAAAAAATTCATGAGTATAAGTTTCTAAAAAAATATAGTTTGATCCCCATAATCCCGTACCCACCCCTTGAAAAAATAAAAGAAATAAAAATGACCAAAAAAGTGAAAAAAAAATACTTAGTCAATTTTGTTTATTATTCTGAAAACTTATGAATAAAAACGCCCTCATGTTTCTTTTTCAGATTTTTCAAGACCTGGTCACATTTGAAACGTCTATTTTCCGTAATTTGGTCCGTTTTTCAGGTTTTTTGGTCATTTGTCACCATTTAGAGCACCTTGCGAGCTCAGGGATGCATTTTTGAGTTTTTGAGCTCGTTGAAACTGAAAATTGAATCTCCCAGAAAATTTTACATGAGGATAGACACCAAATATAAATTGTTTTGTTGTAAATCTTTTTACTATAGAGCTTTTTGAAAATAGACCAAAAAAAATTTTTTTATTCTCATGCACGTACGTTGTCGTGCGACGAATTCTGACGAATTTATTTCGCAACTTATCGATGCTTTCAACTTGACGAGATGTGGAATTCTCTAAGGAATTCAATTTTCAGGTTCAACGCAGTCAAAATTGTAATCCTGAGCTCGCAAGGTGTTCTAAAAAATGACAAACGGCCAAAAAACGTAAAAAACGACCGAAATTACGAGAAATGGGCGATTGAAACGTATCCAGGTCTGAAAAAATTCATGAAGGCGTATTTCTTCATAAATTTTCAAAAAATAAAAAAAATTGACATATTTATTTTTAATTTTTTTGGCATTTTCATTCATTTTGAATTTTTTCAAGAGGTGGGTACGGGGTTTCGGTGACCAAAATGTATTTTTTTCGAGACTTGTTATCGTCACATATGATCATGATTTTTTTTTAGAATGTTTCATCAAATACTAATTTGTTTATAACGTAATATTTTTTTCAGTTCCTTTTCGAACTCTTTCCTAAACTTTCTACGTGGCAATACGAATCGAATGACACCTTGATCGTAATTTTCAGAGACTATATAATAATTTTGTTTTCAAGAAATAAATGGTACATGTGAACTAGACTATATCGTTGCTAACTGCCCAAACTGTGCTTACGGTGGAAACCTAAAGCACTCCGTAGAATACTTCCAAGATGCAATCGATTGACTGTGCAATTTGGACATCAATGTATAGTTTTTCAGATGTTCTGAGATCGATATGTATGTACTATGTCTCTACAGAGTCTTGTTTACATTTTTTGTTTTTATTTAGATCGCTTGGGTAACGAGATCAATTTTTTCTTTAAAAAACAATAGTTTTCTCCACTTTCTCAACATTCCCTTCCGCGAAAAGCTTGTATCACTTGGAAAGATTTTTCTAGCTCAAAATAAAATCACCGTATGCCACTGTCAACATTTCAAGTGTTTTTAAGCACTTGATTCCAATTTATGGACAAAATTTGCACAAAAGACAAACATTTTTTCCTCCATCCTATATTTCTCAGACATTGCGTTAGATGAATAACTGGTAGGAAATAGAAAATCAAGAATTGAGCCCTGAGGAACCCCTGAATTGAAATTATATGTACTCATTCCAGTGAATGAGATGAATGCCACTCACTGTGAATTAGTGCGTCTGAATCCCAATATACATAGAGTTTGCTCTGCATAATAATTATGTTTATAATATATTCTTATGTTCATATTTTTACTTTACAGGAAACGGATCAAAACAGAAATGGTTTCAGTATACAATTCCCACCTCGAGTTTTCTTTTGAATCTAATGAAAACGAAGATTCCGGTAAAAAACTCAGACCACTATTATATCTTTAATATAGGTCAAACATTTCGCAAGGAGAATAATTATGGGGGATCAATTCAAACTAGTCAATACAAGCTTGAATACTGTTTATTTCTAATACATACATTAATTTACATGAATTTCTCAGTTACGTCATTATTGTTCGTTACAATTTTTAAGTACATCATTATCTCATGTTGAATATTCAAATTACATTTTTTATCGTATATTCATATCTACATCTGATGAATGGGTTAGTAACTAGGATTCGACCACTCTGGAATAATCCAATTCCAGTTTACAATTCTTAAATAATCTGTAATGACTAATAAAAGTTTATACAAATATCATTTTCTTATTATATATTTATATCTATGTCTGACGAGAGGATCAGTGACTAGAATTCGACTCTTCTGGAATCATTTCAATTCCAGTTAGAAATTGTTGAAAAAATATCAATACCAAATCAAAATTTTTACAACTAGTTAACATAGTTCAAATAATTTCCTAAATTCAAACCTACACTATTCAACAATAAAGCAATTCAACTACATTTACGTCAAACGAAAATACTTGTTTGAGGATCTACAGTACAGAGTGTGACAGAAGAAAACCAACAAACGATACTGAGTTGAAACGTATTCAAGAGTCCCGCAAAGAACACTATTGGGCCCACTTCAATTCTCATTTCATATCATGTTACTAGATAACAAAATGCAGAGTTTGACACATAATATTCAATTGTCAAGTTCTCAGTTTCAGAAAACGTATGAAAAAGAATGTTATACCTCATGAAGCTATTGTATAGCGAAACCCTTCAGAGTGAAAATCTTACAATAAACTGTATTATTGTATTGATGAGTTCAAAAAATATATTTTATATCAGACGTTCCCTAATGTTACACTCTGTAATTATTCTAACTTACTTCTAGCTACTTAGTTGTTATTTGTCTTTGGTTATTCTAGCTGTGTATGAAAATACACGAAAAAATAATGTATCTTTCATAATATACATGTAAATATAAATAGATATGTTGGAAATAAAGAGATTTATCTTAAGTTTATTCATATTGCCTTATTTCTAAAACACTTTCTGCTTTATGCACACACAATATATCTATTTCACATGATTTCAATATACTATTCTTATTGCTAATTATTAGACGTTTAATGTTGCTTGAGATAATATACATGAATTACAATTTATCAATGAGTTGCTCCAATGTAGACCACGTTCAAATCATATTCTTGAAGATAATATGGAAGTTTTTCAGAATATAAAAGTATTCAGCTTGGATAAAAACATCTTTGATCTGATTGGATGTACGTTTCTTGACTTGAAGCGAGTGAGAACTCATTTTCAGCTCCATTGAGAAACATGATTTCTCAAATTTCGAGATAATATATGATCATATTTTTCTCTAACTCGTGAAATATGGAATATTGCGATTATTATTTTGTGAAACTAGCTTCTCTCAAGAAAAATGAAAAAATTATAGTCCAATATCGACACTCACCAACACATTCAATGATTAGATGAGAGAATATTTAGCTTTCTCATGATTTTAGACTAAATGAACAATGCAGGCGTGTCATAGTCCCTTAAACAGCCAATTAGTTCACATGAAACATACATACATTTCAAGCTTATAATATCAACGAAGTCAAAACACTTATAACTAATCAATCACAACTGACAACCTAGTGTTTCATTCTGTTTCTAAATTCTAATTAATGACTCCAGTTCACGAGTAAGTTTTTGGAAAAATATACTTTCAAATTTAATCGCTATCTGTACTAGATTCTTCTGCTACCTTGACTGGAATATCCACAGCTGCTGGAGCTGGTGCAGGTGTTGGCTTGGAAACGTAAGTGGCAGCAGCGTACGGATTCGGGGAATCCCCTTCTGTGTGTTCTATGCCAACTCTGGAAGTGAAAGTTGGTTAATTAAATAAAGTTCAAGGTCTCAAAGAGCCTCAAATACAATATTTTCGTCACAGTGAAGAGTGAATCTTTCATTCCAGCGCATTGGCGACATCAGGGCCGGTTCAAATTTTGCGCCCCGCATAGAGTGCCTTTTTTCAGATATCGACACCTTCTTCGGAAAAACATATTTATTTTCATTAACATCGATCGATGACTGAGATATGTAGCTACGTAGCTACGAGGTGTGACTGGAAAGTTATGGGACTGGTTTTCTCTGAGACAAACTGTGTAAGGCCCAAAATCAAACGCCATATTACCTTCGCCTAGCTTGCTCATTGTCAGTTGAGCCACACCTTCCTTCTTGTCGAACCGTCTTTCTATAGAAAACATGGTATGCGTTTCTATTGAGCAACATGTCAACGTGAAACTTGTCGAATTCGCAACAAAGATCAATTCACTCCAACAAGTATATGGGCATGAATATACGTACACGACTTTTTGAGTAGTATAAACGTTCAAAAAAATGAAGCTCAGGATATCCTTCAACTTCAAAAATAGATGAGAAAAAAAAAGGCAATCTCATTTTTCATGATCGTTGTTAGAGTATCCGTACAGTTGTCGATTTTTTACGAACAAAACACAAGCACTGCAGAAAAGTCCATAAGGCCCTTTGAGAGCAGTGCCTATGCGATTCACGTTGAATTTGGATTGCTGGAGGTTTAATTCATTTCGAAAAACGTTTTCAGGAAGTTTATTCCACATAAACGCAGTTCTCCATATGAAAGAAGTCTTGAACAATGAAGTTCGAGGTGTACTGAGTTGAACCTTAAAACGAAGAGCAGCCACAGTCCTTGGCGTATTTCCGATATGTACCGCTCTTGGTGGAATCAAATGTGCCAAATCACTTGAACACTTCCCGTGAAGGTATCTATAGAAGATCTTTCAACAAGAAACAAAATCTCTTCTCTTGTAAGACAGGTTGAAAAGTCTACAAAATACTGGTGCAAGTTCATTTGCGCATTTTCCAAGTAAGATGACGGGCAATTCACCAGGACCAGACGCCTTCTTGATATTGAGCTGTTTCAAAATTTGCCTGACTGGGCGTTGTCGAAAAATAATTTTCGGCATTGTGGATTCTAATGTGGGAATAGTGGGTGGTACCTTTCCCAAAAAATCGACTGTGAAATGAGACGCGAATTGTTCAGCTAGTAGATTTGCTTTTTCTATGGCTGTTGTTGCATTGAACCATCCGCTTGTGTTAGTGGTGGAATTGTGGATTTTGTGAAGTTTTGATTTACAGCTTTAGCTACCGACCAGAAGGATCTAGACCCGTCGGTTTCGGCCAGCAGTTTATCTCTAATTTGCTTTGTTATTCTATATAACTCATCTTGCTTTTTATTTTGTATCAGACCCTTTTCTGAGAACCAAATATTCAATATGAAATTATTGAATCCGAATCTGTTATTTGCGTATCGGCCGTGTTTCGTTCAAGACTTTTCGTAGTCCCGCTGAAAGATTACATTTTGATTCCGAGGTAAGAACAAACCACATACCTCGTAATTCTACAGAAAAATCCCAACATCGTGTTGTCACGTAACAGCTTAACAATATCACAACAATATTATAACCAACTTACGTTTTTTTTGTTTGCGAGTTAGTTTTAACAAGGACCATGGATGAAAATGAAGAAATTGAGGAACAAAATCAAATTTCTTTAGATATATTGGGAGAATCATGTGCAGCGAGTGTTGATTTACTGCCGAAAATAACTCAAGAGCGATATCAAAAAGAATATGAAAATTTTGGAGAGTGGCGTGAAAACAAGAATGTGAAGGTGGTTAATGATGGCCTATTAGCCTATACGAAAGGAAAATCTGAGGTTTATTCTCCTAACTGACTGGGGACCAAGATTTCAATGTTGAAACTTGCTTTGAAAATTCATGACAACAATGACATTTCGAAGTTAGTTTTTTATTGTTATTTTAAGCAGAGTGAAGTTTTGAAAAAAATATTTGAACAAGTGATTTCTTAACGGCCGCCGGCCGTTCACCATACGCAAAAAATCTACAAAATAAGTTATAGCTGAAAACTGTATCGAACAACAGTAAATACCGAATTGTTTGTCGAGAGGTGAACCATTCTCATCCATGAAAACCCGAACTCGAAGATTTGAAGACTTATAATACACAACAGTTCCTCACTACTTTTCTAGGGCGGTCTCTTTATTAAGGTTTTCTCAAGTGTGTTCCAAGGTATAACCGAGAGTGCTATCAGTACTCTTTATGTGTTTTATTGGCTCATTTCTTGATCTAGTCTTGTACCAGAGATTTTGATGCCCTTACCGTTGGTTCGGGGCTTATATATGGAGTTGATGATCCGTACGTAGCAAACTCATCAGATTAATCGTTGCTTGATTTCTGAGTGTCTAGTGAAGAGTCAATCTATTTTGGTCCGTCAGCTTCTCAGTTCTACACAGCATTTCTACATCAGACTCGATATCACTTTTGGATTCATCAGTAGTTCAAGTGTAGCCTGGCTGTCATGTCATCACGAATAAGATTTTCTAAGTTATATATAAATGTGAAAAGTAACACGTTTTAATACTGTTGAGTATCTTGATATGAGTGGGTCATAAATATGTCGATAACGTGTTGCATAAAAATAATTTTAGTTTGACAGTTTAAATTTCTGTCCTGAAATGATTTGTTATTGCGGAAGAAATTCAAGACGTGTATCTTATAAATATTGACGTTTACATTGTATTCAATAAGATTATTTAGTCAATAGGATTTACTCTCTTCTACATCATTATCTATTTCTTTCAGCGGAACTTCTCAGAATTGACAGAGTTTGTAACTGAATACTAACAAACTTTTGATGAAAGGTTATTGAAGGCAAATTAGGTCGATAAGTTACCAATATCTTTTGGATTATAAACCAGTTGAAATTAATCATAATTCTGAAAGTGCCAATTCTTTTCATGTTTTTTCCTCCATGTAATGTTAAACATTGTTTATAAAGTATGCAATTTATTATCATATGAAAGACACATGAGCTTAGAAAATGTATATTAGAGAACTTTGAATTCATATTTCACTTTAACTTTGAGTGTATTCATCTGTATTATAGAGCCTAAGTTACCTTGTATTATTGAATTCATATGAAAATCGGAAAAAGTGGGTTCCTACTGGCTGGAAATATTATGAATGAAATAATCAATAGAAAATTTCAAGAGTGAGTTTTCTAAGTACCATCGATTTTCAACTTTTTCTATAATAATGGTAGTTGGTTCTAATGAATTGTTATTTTATTCTCATTTTGTCAACTTTACATAAATAAAAAAATCAAATTTTCATTTTCATTTTCCCAAGATTGTCACACATGAAACTTATTTGGTATTTCTAATCTAATAGTCGATAAGTTTAGGTTTATATGACCGTACAAAAAATTTATACTTTAATTCCAAAATTCTCAGAACACTTGAAAAAAATTATGATATATTGACAAAGATTTCCAAATGAATTTGTTTGATTTTGGATCTTCTCAATAACTTCAAAACAAAAACGGTACGCACATTCGAAAAAACGTTAAAAATCGCCAAAAAAAAGTCCGTAAAATTTGGTATGCAAATTTCTTATCTCCTTCGAGGTTTTACTTTCTAACGCAAAATTCCTAGGGCTGATCAGCTGACTTACAATGAATACAGAGCAGAGTTTGAATCTGCAGACAACTTTGATTTTATAAGTGGAAATATCAACTGACTATCGACCAAATAGTGATAACATTCTCTTATTATATATTTGTTCTTTTAACGCACCTTGTTTTGTAACAGTTACAAGATATGAAGAATGAACATTTGATTAGTAATCTTTATTCAATTCAATTAAAGGTCGATCCACACTCCTCCGTGACAATGACGTTATGTAACATACCATAATTTTTATTGCAAAAAAATATTGGGATATCAGAAGTATATGTCAAATTTGGAAAGACGGCGCGTGTTGACATTTCTGACGCAGTGATGTGAACCCCGGAACATCACTGCGTTGGACATGTCTGAACACGCTCGTCGTTTTGTCCTTTCATAAAATAAGTTACGTTCTGATGGCACTAACCCGATTCCATTCCAGTCAAATTTATTCGCCATCTCTGCTCGAAGTATTGAGGAGAAAGCGAATAACTTGGGAATGATAGATCTGGAATAAGATTAGTACGAACAAAAAACACCTATGGACTTTCCATTTCTCGAAATTTTTTGCACTGAATGTATACAATGTATGTGTGGATCAACTTCAAGAACACCTCTTCAATTAATTCATAACACCCACACACACACACGCCCAAATAACCACAATAGTTAATCATCCAAATTTATTGTTTTAAAGCACACTTCATCCAGACTCAGAATATTAGTATCAAAATCTATACTAATGGTAACAATTTGAAACTTGCCGAAAAAACCCAGTGTTAGAAAACCACATGCAAATCTACAAGGGTAGGTGCAAAATAACTAGCGCCATGCTGAATGAAACCTAGAGAAGGGGAGAGAAAAAGTCCAGCCGCCATTTAGGGGCCGCCTACCTCTATTATCAGGGGCTCTACCAACTTATTGTCCGTTATCCTAGTCACTACAGTTTCTGTAAAGGTGCTCTTGGTGATGGTCTCAGTTACTCTGCCCGGACCTGTCGGTGAGGGGGGGAGTTCGATTGGATCGGGCTTCTTAATAGTAACGGTAGTAACCGAATTCGCGACACTTTCGTTTTTATCAGAGGTGTTAGTGGAGGAATGGGGGCGCTTTGGAGGAGGGGTGGTAGCAGCAGTTTGCTGAGTGGTAGTTTTTTTCAGGAAATGGGGAGGGATCATCGCCTGGAACTCTTCGTTGGTGATTGGCCTCGCTAGTACCTGTGCGTCGTCATCCAGTGATGAATTGGATGATGCTTTTGTATGGTGGTTTTGCTCATAGTCTGACATATTGGGTTGGTTACTGGTCGGTGGCATCATGTTAGTGGCCTGCGCAGGATTCGGTGTCGGTTCACCCGCGTTTGAATTCAAACGTCGGGGGGCTGGCTTAGGTACATCCTTCAGAGAAGCCTGGTCGATGATTCCGTTAGTTTTTGGAGTATCCTGTTGGTTTTGTAGAATTTCGGATTTGACTGGTTCAGGTGATTCTGATACCTGAAATAAATTAGAAATTGTTTAGTTCCTAATATTTGAAAAACAGTAGTAGAAAATAATTGAGTCATCTTTCGTAATTCCTAAAATTTGCAGATAACAGAAAATAGAAATTATTATTTTTTTGTGAAGTACTGTGCGTAATTACCATAGATGAAAAAATATGATGCACAATGTATATCATTATCAGGCTCGGGTTATTTTTATTGTAGTTTAAGTAGGAAAGATGGTTGCTGCTGAAATATATACGTGAATTTATCAACGCTCAAGTAATAACGTGAATGAAATTCACTTACAGATGCACTTACAGATGCAATCCTTGCGAGGTTGGCCTCGCAAGGATTGCACTTCTACTCACGAATAACTGCTATTATTCGTACGTACAGACTTATTGGAAAACTGTGCAATGAGAAAATAAAAAATATAAAAGCATCTTCGTGCATGGGCTTAAGAGTGGTTCTCAAAACAACAACAACAGTGTCGTCGATCTCTTTAATGATGTTATACCATTATTAGAACGTCGAGAAACACTAATAAGATCTGCAATAATAGCTCAAGGCGGCGATTAGAGTCGACTACATCTCCTCTTACGAAGGCACTATCTAGTTATCAACAGAAGACTCAATCCACGAATATCAAAGATGAACAAGGCTCCCAAAGGGAGTATGTTGCAAAGCCAGGCTTCCACATCGACCGTCGAACAAAATTTGTAGACTGTGGTTTCCACTGCAAAACAACTAGTTGAAACCCGAGACCAAAAATAACGTATTTGTAATCCAACACCAGACAGCGCTGTTTAGACCCGCTGTAGGTTTCATCAGTGGTACAAGGCTTGTCCTAAAAGGATAAGCTTGAGTAAGTGGAAGGGAAACCTTGGGAAGATGTCATCGCCTTCACTTGCTCAGACTGGTCAAGGACAATTAAGGGCCCGTTTTATAGGTTCGGTTTAAACTACGATTGGAGTTTCAACTAATGGAATAGTCGCATCTAATTTCAGTGGCATTCTTGAATCAACCGCATCTCTTGTCATATATATATGACAAGAGATGCGGTTGTATTATATGTATTATATATATATATATATAT
>WOGR01000915.1:0-22163 GCA_015342045.1 Leptinotarsa lineolata
TTGCTGTCCGATGATTACCTTTTAGACTTCGTAAAGCGTATTTATGCCTTGTCAGGTAATCAGTTGTATTGGTACCTGTATTTGTACCTGTACTTGTACCTGTATTTGTACCTGGAACATTAACAATTTTGCTACCTGTTGTCATTCTGTTCGTTATTCTCGAATTCCTCAGAATGGGGATCCATATTCGATTGAGGTTCACCCCTTCTTCTTTTCTGTTGAAATTATCCGTGTGTTATTGGATCTCTATTGCCTCCCGTACCAGTCGGCTATAGTATTCCTGGTTGGAGTTGGGGGCAATTAGTTCTGTGTTTTCAAACCAAATTATGTGGTCTCCTTCACTAAGTGCGTGTTCTGCCACAGCTGACTTGTCCGCTTGGCCTGCAGTTTATCCGTTTATCGCTAGGGTCACGGACAGAATTGGAAAATTGGAGACCCATTATCAGCATCAGGGTTTTACTTTATACCGTGCACTTGTGGGAAGGTATATATCGGAACCAGCAAACGGTCCATGGGAACAAGACTGAAAGAGCATTCAGGTATGCTGAATTTTCCCAGAACATTAACCCATTTGAGATATTAGATTTTACTAGTCCGAAATAGGCCAGTTTGAGTACTTGTAGAAATACTGTTCCATGTAGTTGTCTTATTATAAAGCAAACTCTACTCAGTTTTGTGACTAGGTAATCTGTGTGTTTTTGCTGAGTTAACTTCTGATCAGTCATTATTCCTAGAAATTTATATTGATTCACCTGCTCTTTAGATCTGTGATCTATTTTTATTAGTGAACAAAGATCATGATTCTTTTGTTGATAATTCATGAAAACAGTTTTATTTACATCGATAAGTAGACCGTTATTTGTGCACCATTGTGAAGATTCACCAGCAGTTTTCTTGGCAGCTTGAACAGAGAGGAGAAGTTCATTTACTGCTACTATTTGATAGGTAACATCAGCAAATTTTATTGTTTTTTGTGGAGATACACATGAATCTTCAATATCACTCATAAATATTATGAAGAGGAGCGGATCCAATCTTGAGCCTTGTGGAACCCCTAATGCGATAAAAGCTGGTTGTAATTTTATCTCATCTATTTCCACTATTTGATGCTACCCATTCATTGACCACTCCTCTTATTTCCATTCTATACAGTTTTCCAAGTAATGAATGCCCGGAGTAGATCGAAGAATAGACCAATTGGAAAAGTCTGATCATTGAGGTTTTTGTAGATGTTATCATACATTTGAAATATGGCAGATGTTGATTTTTTCTCTTCAAAACCATGTTGATATCCTGGTATGAGTTTATAGTGTTCGAGAAATTTACGTAGTCGCAAATAGTCGATAACTTTGGCAATTTGTGATTGCACACAGATGTTTCTATACATAGTCACGTCAGTTTTGGACCTTTTATTTCAATATATGGTATATACTTCGATGTTTTCAGTGATTTCGGATATATGCCGTCACATAAAAATTTATTTATAATAAATGATAGATGTTGGCAAATTATGTCATTGACACTTTTAAGAGATTAACCGTGCATATAATTTATTCCTGAGGTTGAAGTTTTGGTGGTTTTATAAGTGATTTCGTGGATATCTATGTGTGATGTTGGATATGAGAATAAACTGTTGTATGAGAAAGGCGTTAATTTCAATTCATTTGTATTAGGTTGATTTGTTTGTATGTCAAAAAAATTTTATTTGGAAAGTTACTAATTGTTGTTTTATCTGTAATAGTTTTACAACTGATCGTTGGTCCTGAAATATCATTATTTTTTCTTTTATTCCTATTTTCATTGATATTTTGTCAGATTTCCTTATTATTATTTTCTGCATTTATAAATCTGTATTCCATTTTTGCTCGCTTCACTATTTCTGTACATGAGTTCTGCATTTGTATATATTTTTGTTTGATAATTGCTATGTTAGAAGATTTAGCTAATTTGAACATGTTGCATACCATTTGATGCAGTTCTTTGAATTCTTTCAATATCCAGGGTTTGCCCCTATTACGATTATAACTGTTTGGGACCCTTCTTAGTGGAAACGCATTGTGGCAATGATACTGATATGTTGTTTAGAATGCACTGAAATATTCATTCAAATCAGTTGATATGTAAACTTGTTTCCAAGTTTCTTTTGCCAACATGTCTCTGAAAGCTATCAAGTTGCCATCTGACAAACTACGTCTGTAAAAAACTAAAATCATTACTCTTAGCTGACCCAGTGATAAACTAACAAATTTGAAATATGTGCTCTGATAAATGTCTGTCCTTAACGACATTTGTAGCGGGGAAATTTGCAAATATTCCATCAATGCCTCTATTGAGGCGGGAAGAAGAGGTAATCTGATTAACTATGTTGAATTCGTATGAAATATTCATTATTTTCCTTGTAGCTGCATTGTCTGTTAGCAAGTCCACATTTATATCCCCACAAAGTGAATATTACACATCACATCATAGACCTTTTCTGAGAGTTTCTCTCAATTGCTTTTTAGCATTCTGTAAACAGTTATTATACATTCAATTTTCTTTTCATTTTTGAATTAAACTCTTTGACGGCACATATTTTTTCTATGCATTTTGTGTAGCTTGAAGGTTTGGAAGTATTTAAACAAATGCCGCCATGGTTATTTTGCACTCTTCAGAAATTATTTATTACTTCATAATTTTTCATATTGAGTACTTTCACTTCAGTCGATTGAAGCCAGAGAGGCATAAAACGTCTGGTTGATGTTGATCCAATGAAATCTAATTGTGTTATCTTCTTTGCTGCCATACCCTCTATATTGAAATTTATAACAGCCTGAGAATCATCGATGTTCTTTCACTTTTTTTATTTCATTACTTGTTCTATCAGTAGCAATAATATTCATATCCGTTTCACATTTGGCTAGGTAATGGATAGGTGTGGGGTTATAGTAGTCAGACATTGTGTTTAGTCTAAAAAAAAATCAGTCCTAACTTCATCGCAGTCGTGATTATTTCCACCTTCTTTTCTAAAATCAACGTTGTTCGGAACTTTTTAGATGAATAGCCCTATTTCCCGCTGTTTTTTTCACCCTCATGGAAAGCATCGCCTGCTCTTCCTTTCGTGAAACGTAGTTTCCCACCCTCGCTTTTATTTGATGTGTAATATTTTCTTCAGCAATATTTTTGTTCATCCCTGTATATGCTTGTTCAGATGTATATGCTGTTTGTTATCAACTTCGTTTGCATTGTTCATGCCAGAAAATATTGTTTTCGTTGGTTGTTTTTGTGAGGATCGGGTTTCCTTTTCGTAATTATTGGTTTTTGTAGGGTGTTCATCTTTGGAAAGATAATATTTTTTTTATTCAGATCTGCTTGTAATTTGTTGAGGATATCGAAATTTATTTGAGTTTTTCGTTCTATGCATTCATTTATATTCTGTTTAATATCACTTGACATGGTATTTTTCGATTCTTGCAATAACCTCAACTTCAGCTTTTCCTTGAGTCTATTATTTTCGAATTTAATTTTTTCTACTTCACCTTTGAGTACCTTGTTTCCATTTCTGATATTGAGATTCATTTTTTTCAGTAGTTTATTTTCCCTACGACTTCCCCTTTCCCTAATTCAATGTTAATATGAAAGTAGTTGTTTCGAGTGGGCTTTCTTCCAGTTTGTGTCTGGAAGTTACCCCATCACTTGATCTACATATCTCTGCAATGAGTCCTTTCTTTGAAAGATTTCTACATTTTTATGAAGGTGGAGATGTAGAAAGCCAAAGTCTTTTTTTTCCTTCTATAAATAAACCCCTTTTGTAATAAGAAATCAGTGATATTGAAGAAATCTTATTGTTGCTTCACTTTCTCAATGGAAAGATCAACTTATTATTACTTTGAAAAACGTAATTGAGCTCTACTGACAGTAGATATATCTCAGTAAAAACAAACATTATTTGCAAAGGTATAACATTATAAGAAGAATACTATGTAGGTAGGTTCCGAAGACATTCAAAAATAAATAATTCATTCACAACATTCTCCGTCTTTTAACAAATCATAAATCTACATATTTTTTTGGTGGTTCAAACACACGTCCGTTTTTTGTGGTAACCTGCTTCCTATTTCTCTGCTTCTTTCCTCCATCCATAGTTTTTTCGGAATCGATTTCCACTAGATAGTGAGATATTTATACAACTATTGGTTTAGATGTGGGATTAGATGATGCAATGAATTATGAAGATTCTGAAATTTTTATGGGATACAGACGACAATAGAACCTTAAAGATTACCATTTTCTGTTTTGACTCTTGCCACTCTGGAAATTCAATCTTCGGCAGGATTCTATTTCAATATATTTCTGAGCGAGTAACATAAAAGTTACTCTCAGATACAGAGTGGAAGAAAAAGTCCTCACATGGACATTAAATTACACGACATAAAAAGTACTTTGGAAACAACTACGTTCATCTGAACATCGAATTATAGGAATTTTTGTTATGGAATTGAGTCAGTTATCAAGATTATCCACTTCGTTCATAAATAAAATCCCTGAGGATTTTCAAACGCAAGCTGAGAAAACTTCTCATAGCAGAATGATTCTATGACTTCGTAAGTTACCTCTTAGAGTCAACGAACTTTCCACAAAAATCGTGGGAAACTTCCAAAGGCAGTAATAAAGCAATTGAGTTCAAAACATATTCTGCTTTATTTATATATATATAACATATATTTTTTATATATAATATAATACATACATACCAATATATCTCTTGTACGGAGTACATTTTAGTCTAAAACCTTGGAATATCAGAATATCATATCATATCAAAATGAAATCCTTTTTTGAAAATTATTATTGACACTAATTTTGTTTTAAAAATTATTGAAGATCAGGATGTTTTGAAATTTGAATTGAACTAGGTGAAAGTTTGAATATGAAGTACAATAAATATTTTCAAGATTATCTGTTTCGATATTCAAAATACCTCGAATGACATTCCAAAGACCAACCCATCTTCGGATAATACAATATTTAAATAGTCGTCATTTGTCTGACAATTTGTAATAAAATAAAAGTGTTATTGAGAGCATCAACAATTGTGAAAGCTGAAATCGTATCAGATATCTAATAGGCTATTGTTAGACATTTAACTTTGATTATACATGTGGGCGAGTTCATTTAAAAAAATCATTTCCTGTGCATCACAATACACACATAATTACCCGGAGAGGTATAATTGTTATAATGACATCTATTAGGTGCACCAGAGATTTAGTAACTGTTATATAGATATATCAATGCGTTCATTGAAACAATTTGGGCATTGTTTTGTCATACCTTTGTCATTCGTTTCCGTTGATATAAAAAGTATTGTTAATTACGAAAGTGATTTGGAATTCTTATAGAAATGGAAAAGATAATGTACTGTAAACAACTGAAATCGAATCGTATAATCTACCTACATAATTGAAAAATAACTTTCCCAATTCGATTGTTTCATAAAATAGATGTATGCGACTATAAAACCAGCATATGGTGTTACTTGTGTAAGAAGCATCACCTCTTTTTGAAATTGTAAGAAAAGTGAGTTGATTATTATATTCTTGTTCATAATATTCCCCATTTTCAAATGTTCAATTATCTTTGTAATCAATAGTGTTACTGTCTGAACATTTCAGAAAATTCGATTATTGAATTTGAATTTTTATTTGAAATAGTTAATTGACTGAGATCGAATAAACGAGAAAGATAATCAAATTGATCTAACTTACATAGCAACGATTTTTATGATCGATTCCTCTACACATCCATAAAGAAATCAACCAAGTAGTGACTGAAAAAAGCCAATATCTCGGTTTCTGTTTATTTGATAAAAGAATTGTAATTGGCTCTTGGTACAGACAGTAGTGAATAGTATCTATAATATACAGGGTTGGGCACCCCATACAACACGGTTCTTGTGAACCAAACCTTAAATTTTTTGGGGAATTTCTCTATCCAAATATATGTATATTAATTGAGGCTGCAGAAGGAACTTTTTTTGGAGTCTACAGGGTGGATTATCAGAAAAGTGTGCCATAAAGTTTTGTTTTTTTCAAATAGAACACCCTGTATTTTGTTACACTTTTGGATAGGTCAGGAAAAAATATGATTCCATAAAAGGTACTATGTACCTTTCATGAAATCCACAATCGAAACGTCCTGAAGTAACGTGGCTTAAAATCGCCTAATTTTCAATTTTATTTATTTCTCTTTTGTTTAAATTGTTCAATTTTTTACTTGTATTTCATTTCACTATAAATTTATTTCAGGGTTTATATTTGTTATTTTCGGCTATTCTATCAATTTTCAAATGTATTGATTATTTCAGTTATTACAAATCATTTTATACAATATTAGACAATGGAAGTCCGAACTGATGAAATTCACCACGAAACATTGTCAATCACCTCCAAACAAACTATGTACCTAACTTTAACCCTCGAGTCTTTGTATAAAGCTCGAAATATTGTTTTTTATTTTTGGAAATGCTAAGTAGAAAACTGAATGAAATCGAAATTTATAGAAATCGTCCCTTCTAATTCTGACTAAGCATAAAATAACTTTTGTACTATTGATTTCGATGAAACCCGTTTCTCAATATTATACAAAATGTTCACAAATCATTGCATTATCATTATAGTTTAGGACAAAGATAATTTTGTTAATTCAAATAGAAGATCTTGTATTTTTTGGTGTGAACTGTTAGAATATGTTCATTGATATGAATATATCACTGATTCACTTAACATTAACGCCATCTATTGATCAAAATATGTACTCGGATAATAATAAGTCACAGCAAAAGAAGAACAATAAAACAGTCTATCCTAAACTGCAACTCATTCGCTTTTATCAGGTTATGGGCCCAGTGCAAAAGTTTATTGATTTCATTAAACAAAATTCATATCGTGTATCAGGAAATGTCGTCATGCAGCTTTTTAGTAAATGTGCCAAAGTTAAAGGGACGCGAGAAGTATGTTGACTGGGCGTTCGTAGCAAGAAATTTTCTCATCTTGGTAGGTATTGACATCGACGCCATTTCTGTCGATTTCTTGGAACACTGATATTCATTCGACTTGATAATTATGAATCCATGACGAGTTATGTGAGTCAGATAGTGGAAAATGGACCGGATCATTGCTGTTGGTGAGGCTGCCAGAAAAGTCTGCCCCAATGATTATGGCAATAGAACATTTTGGCATTGCCATAAATTTTGATGTCATTGAAACAAAATTGCTTTATATGAGTTCTGAGATCGGTGACCATAACTCGGAAGTTGCTTTATGGTCGAAGCAAAGAAAAAAGATTGGTCAAAATTTCAATACCAAAGGCGTGAAACAAACATCAAATTATACTTCAAATAATGTCAAAAACGTTATGAATTGCTATAAGTGCAAGAAAATTGGCCACTCCAAGAACCAGTATCCCGAATTGTAATAGAAGTAAACACATTCAGTCTTGCATTTTTCAATAGTGAATTTGATAAAGAAGACTGGTATATCGAGTCAGGCGCCAGTGATCATATGAAATTACACAAAGCGAACTTATTGCAAGTGAGAAAAGTACATGATATGAAAGAAATTTTGTTGCAGAAATTATGAGTGTGCCAGTTGTGTGTGCCAGAGATACACAGATTGGAACTTCCATTTTGTGGATGTAGAAATTTGCGTTTCTAACAACTTACCCATACCACAGATTACTACGCTTGTAAATAATTATCAGTTTAAAGTAAATAACATTCCATACGTACCAAATCAGTAAGCCAGTTGATAGGTAGAGGAAACTAAGTAACTTTCAAAAGTAATGAGTGCTATATACATAATCAACAGAATGAGCTTATTGGAATAGCAAATTCACAGAATGCTGTGTTTGAGTTGGATACAATGAAGTCAAAGAAAGTGTTGACGGCAGCAGTTCAAACAACAGATGCAAAACAGTGGCATAGAAGATTGAGACACATTAGTAGTAATGATTTGGAGAAGATGAAAAATGGTGCTGTAGATGAAATATCGTTTGATTTGACGGCTGATATCAAAAAATCCAACTGTTGAGTATGTTGTGAAGGCAAACAGAGTCGTTAACGATTCCAACTACGGAACCATAGAAGTACAGAAGTGCTAGGTTCAGTTTATTTAGGTCTATGTGGGCCTATGGAGGTTCCATCGATTGGGAAGGCAAGATATTTTCTATTATTTGTTGATGATAGCAAGATGGCATTTGTATATTTTATCAAAGAAAAGAATCAGACTCTACAATATCTCAAGAAATTTCATCATATAGTTGAGAATCGAAAAAGAACAGAGATAAAACTTCAAGAAGCAACAATATAGGGGAGTTTTGTTCGGATATGATGGATACCAGATTTGCTACATCTTTTTCTTTGTAAGTACCAGATTTATTTCATCTTTTAATAATGTAGTTACTAGACATAAGGATTCATTATTATTTTGTACTCCACACTTCGCCAAATTTTTTGTAAAATTGTAAAATGTAATGTCGACATAAGACATAAACATTCGAAAATACTTTGTAGTTCGTCACACTTTGTGAAATATGTTTTTGTGAATTGGCTTTGCCGTTAAATAAATAAATAAATGAATAATTAAAAATTATCTGAAATATAGTGGAATTATCCATCAAAAGACGAACCCATATACTATGGAGCAGAATGGTCTCAGCGAGCGTTTCAATAGGACTATAGTTGAATGTGCAAGATGTTTATTGTTCGAAGTCAAAATAGATAAGAAGTTTTGGGCAGAAGCAGTTAATACGGCAGTGTACCTGAAGAATATATCGCCTGCTTCAGGTTTGGACGAAAAAGACACCGATTGACAGGACAAAGCCTGATCTCAGTCATGTCAGAATATTTAGGAGCCCTGTAATGCTGCATGTTCCTTAAAATGAAAGATTGAAGAGGGACCAGAATTCATATTGGTTGGATACACAGAGATCATGAAAGGTAACAGATTGTATCACCCAGAAACTAGAAAGATATATACCATTGTAACGGAGCAAGATACTACTCAGATGGAAATAAATGAAAGACAGATAGAAAAACAGCAATCCGTACAAGAGGAAAGTTCTACGGAAGAAAGTAAAATGACATTGACAAATCGAGACGATGCTACTTACATATATGATTCAGAAAAAAGTACAACTGAAGGAGAGTCTTATCAGATATTATCTAAACAAGATCTATCTGGAAATGAAGAGCCTCGATTAGTGGAAAAGCGTATCAGGAAACTTCCTGAAAGATATAGTTTTACGAATCTTTGTGTTTTATATGAATCAGATTCTTGGGCTGAAGACATAACTTATGATGAAGCTACCAACGGTCCAGAGTGGCAGCAGGCTATATCCGATGAACTTTCAGCGTTTGAAGACAAACGAGCGTGGGAGATTTCTAGCCAAGCAGAAGCAGATAGAGTACAGTGCAAATATTGGTGTTCAAGAAAGAGTCAGAAAGCAATAACATTCTCAGGTATAGAGCTAGACTCACCAGTTCTCAGAAACTATACACTCAGGCTTCTGTTTGCATTACCTGTAAAATTTCATTTTGAAATCACTCATATTGATGTAGTTACGGTATTTCAAAATGTTAATGCTGGCACCTTCTAGTTTAAATTAAAGAAGAAATCTGTTTTTTCGTTAACAAACTGACACACCCTTGCGAACGACAACCTTCAGAAGTCGAAACTTGTGCGAGCTGAGGACTAACGAGATCTTACTTTTTAACGTGTGATTCAACGTGTGATTCCAAGTACTAGTGTCCTTGAACTTAAAAAAGCAATTCATGGTGAAATGGCAGAATAAATGATTGTTTGATAGATATGGATTATGTAGAGTCAGTTTCAGAACCATGTTTGTATAGTGAAAAATGAAAAAATGAGCAGACTATCATTGCAATTTTTGTTGATAATTTTTTCTAATAGTAAGAGTTTGACTAATGATTTGAAAAATGAGCTCATATCAAAATTTCGAATTGGAGACTAACGTGAAATAAAAAGTTGTTTAGGCATGCGAGTGAAATATGATAATGATTGTATCTCCTTTGGATATGTTTAAAATATGTTTCTACGTTAACCAGCAGTCGCACTCCTACGAACGACAACCCTCAGAAGTCAAAACTTTTGCAAGCTTAGGATTAACGTAAGATTAACGTGAGGTAAGAACCTTTTAACGTGTGATTCCTAACACGGGTTGGACGATAGCAAGTGAAAATGAATCGTTCAGCCTGCGGCTTGAACCACCAACTCACACAGCGGTCGATCGAGTGAGTGCACAAAGCACCTACGTCGAACCGACCGGCTACTGACCGACCTTGATCAAGAATAATTTGTAAAACAAATCCTCGAAAAGTTTTACATGAATGCTTTCAATACTGAAAATACTCCAAAGGAATGTACTTCGAAATTAGATAAAGCAGAATGTTTTGACAAACAGTTTTCCTATCAACAGCTTATAGCAGCTAAATCTATACTGAAAAATACATGTACCTAAATAAATTTGTCAGAATCGTCTACTCATATAGTCATGTAGTGTGAGCTTCTTAGCCAATTTAATAATTGTTTTAGTTCAGTACATTGGCATCATGCGAAAAGAATTTTTAAATATTTGCAAAAACCTAAGTCTTATGGTTTGAAGTTCACTGAAGATACTTGTAATCGAGAAGGTTTTATAAATGCTGATTGGATTTCAAACACTAAAAATAGAAAATATTACACAGGTTTTTGTTTAAAATTGTCAGGCTGTGTATTATCCTATGAATGAAGAAAGCACCAAAAAGAAGCGTTGTTAAATACTGAAGCTGAATACATGGCTGTAAAGGCATGTAAATAGGCATGTATTCAAAAAGTATTTCATCAGATATTGTTGATTGTAACCATACTATAGTAAATTACAATAATAACCAAGGAGCTTAAGAGTTGACGGAAAATCCTTTACTTCACAAACGAACTGAGCACATAGATGTGCGCTACCCTTTTATACAAGAAGCAGTTTCTAAGAAGCTTGTGAAAATTGTTCATCTGTCAACATCTGAAATTCCTCCCGGTGTCAAACATAACTATTTCGTAGAATTATAAAATTATTAGGAATTCAAAATGTTTAAAAAATGTCGAGGTCGATTTATCGTTCTTGGTTTTGTTATTGATTGATATCAGATTATCTTGATGAGTAGTGCTGTTAGAATATGTTTATTAATATCAAAATATTACTGATTTATTCCATACCAACGCCATCTAGCAATTAAAATATGAACTAGAATAATGATGTGTTATAGCAAAAGAAGAGCAATAAAACAGTCAATTCTGAACTGACAACTCATTCGTTTCCATTATGAACAATATAAAACTCAATTATCTTTCGTTTCATTTTGGAGTTCCCTAACCTAAAATATTTTCAGATATTGGCTTTTCCAAATAGTTGTTTTTATTTCAATGTATTCTTTGGATCAATATAGTTTTGAAACGAAATTTATTTGATTTTCTCATAGAATCCTCATTGACAGTTGTTATACTTCAGTTCATCGAAAATATTCACTGTTCACTAAAATGAAGTTATTATAAATTACATTCATATTCTGTCAGTAGTTCATTATTTTATTTTTCAACTGAAACATCAAAAGAATATAAAACACAAATGTGATGAAGTTATTCAAGGACATGTGATATATTTGCAACCCGATTTCCGGAATGAAAGGAATCACCACCAAATACTGTCAAGAAAATTATACAAAATTTAAGAATTTCCGATCCATAAGAGGTAATGTGCAGAAAAATGACCGAAAAATTAAATAGTTATCAAAGAAAACATTCAAGTAGGATGAAGAGTTATAAAAATCAGTTATATGAATGTTCAAATTGATGCCCTTGAACTTCTAAACATTTCTCGAACCTACTTAGTATTTCTTCATGGATGGACATCCTTACTGACTGGGAGTTAAGTTCTTCGAATGCAGTTCTGATCCTCCGTATGCAATCTTTCTTGGTGTTACTGCGATTTTATGAACATTATTTTGGACTGTTCCCCAGACAGAAAAATTGAGTACTGTCAGATCTGGGGAGTGGGGCGGCCAAAGGTGTGGTCTGTTTTTGGCTATCCATTGATCAAATAACATATTTTGCAGCTGATTATTGACCTAATGGCCATTATGTAGAGGCGCTTCATCGCGTTGGTGGAATACATTTCTATAATCAGCCAGCGGCACATTTTCTAGGTAGTTAATTTCAAAATTTTGTAAGATTATATGATAACGCTCAACTAGAAATTATTAAACGTATTTTATTGCAAGAAGAATTCAAAACGGTCTTCACTTACCATTTGAAATGTCTTTATAAAATTCTAAGCCCACGACGCTGTAATTTCTCATGGCACAATAAACATTAAATTGCCAGGACTCTTGAAAATTTATTTCTCTAACTAGTAGTTTCGTAAAAATCCTAGTATTGATGCTACTTGTCTGGAAGATGTTCTTGGGCATGCCGCAAAATATTCCAAAATTTTGATTTCATTATTTTTATTTTTAACTTCTGCTTCATTTTTCTACACTCTTACTCGTACGGATCTAAAACTCTTTGAATTTTGTATACTTTTCTGGGCAGGATTTGGTGATGGTTTCTTTTTTCCGGAAATTGAGTCGCAAATGTATCACATGTCTTCGAAATAAACTTGATCACATTCTCTGTTAATGAAAAATAAATCAAGTAATCTTCATTTGAGTAATTCAGTCGTTCTGGCATGATTTATTATTAACAATTTGCAGATGACAAGTTGTGATATTATCGTATCAATTGATTGTTTTCTAACGCCACGCCCTCATGGCCAACTGATATAATTTAGAAACCGTATATTAAGTATTCTGTCGATAGGAAAATATAAAATTGCAAATGTTTCAAAAACTACTGATTTTCGGGAGAAGTATCCTCATACAAAATGAACCTTATTTTTGATGGTTAATACGCTGATATCATGAAAATTGGGGGTTTCTATTTGACAAATGTCACTTCATACGTTTTATTAAATTTCATTGACCATCCTATATTGATAATTATCAATTTTTCATTTGAATTCTATTGGAATCTGACCAGAAAATAATGATAATGGTTTCCTTATAGGAAAAAATTGATAATTATTGTAGGGCCTTCAAACATCATTTTTGACATAAAAACTCAAATATATCAAAAACGGTCAGACTTATATATAGGACATTATTGACAACAAAAAAATCAAAATCAAAATTCTTCATTCGTCTGTTTGGGTTATTTACTAATGAAAAACACTATTTACAATATATACAAATATAATCTTCTCCCACATATGGGAGTAGGGTAGGGGGCCAGGAAAGGGATAAGTGTAGGAAAAGAAAGGAAGTGACAAAAGGAGACTTCAATGTAGACCCCAGGACGACTCAACTCAATAGGGCTTCATTTTAGCTTCAGTCTAGGACTTTTCGCTTCCCGCCGGAGCTTACGCGAAGGTTATCGGTGAATTGCAGTTCGGTATATGGTGTTGAGTGTGTCTATTGTATATAAGGTTTAGTGATAGTTCCTCCTGGAAAAATTCTGAAAACACGTTAATTCTAGAATTATCCTATCTAGTCTTTTCATGAACTAAGCGCGATCGCATTCACGCCTTTCATGAAAGATTTCAAGTGTCTCATAGATCAGCCCATGTTTACGGGGCTGATCATGATTACTCTTAAGTATTGTGAAGTCCCTCGTCAGCGGGCTTTTTGGCAGAAAGAACTTGAAGAATTTATAAGACAGCCTCCTGATGTATTCAGTGACTGTCTCAACTTCAGCCAGATCTAACAGATCAACCACTGAAATGTATCTGTCTCTATGTGTGCATATACAGAGCATCTTATTCAGCATCCTTTCGATTCTCTGAAGAGGAATTTTTCTTGAGGCTACAGAATACTGGACAAGCGTACAACATAGCTGGTATAATTATTTATTTGTAAATTAACAGCTTGTTGTCAACACTAAGCTTTGGGTTCCGTGCAATAAGCGGATACGTGCGTTTTACCGCCACGCCCGCTCATTGCGTCGCCAAGATCAGATGTTCCTAAAAATTCAGGCTCTTATCCAGGATAACACCCAGATATCGCGCCCTCCTCTGCTCGTCAATGCAGTTACCCTTGATTCGCAACTTCCCTATCATCACGTTAATAAATTTCTTCGAAAAGTTGAAGAGTTCCGTTTCATTAGGGTTAATCTCGATTTTGTTATGCTCGAATTAAGGCACGATCAGCTTGTCGAGGTGAATCTGAAGCTGTTACTTCGACACCTCGCTCGAGTACGAATGCGCGTATATCGCAGTTTCATCTGCGTATATGACCACATTCGTCCTCGGAAAAATCGGAAAGTCGTGGGTGTACAAAGAGTACAAGTACGGTGACAGGCAGAACCCCTGCGAAACATCGCTTCAATTGGATAATTCATAGATGTGGTTTGGTCCACTCTCACACGAAAAAATTGGTCACTAAGATAGGATTCGATAATACTAATCACATATAAGGACATAACTGCCGACCACATCTAGGCGATAAATCCTTCTATCCAAAATTCAACGAAAGCTTTTTGGACATCCAACAGGATCACAACCGTATTCGTTCCCCAGTTGGAGGATTCCTTCATCCCGTGAACAATTGGGAATAATTGAGAAGACGTATTTCTACCTCGTCGGAACCCGAATTGCTCTCCGGGAATGAGCTCCATCCTATTTTCCAGGTGAAGAAGTCTTCTTAAGAGAATTTTATCAATGATCTTCGCCACCGCACTGAGCAGTGAGATCGGGCGATAGCTATCAATAAGGGTTTTACGTTTACGAGACTTATGTATGTGCACTACCTCCGCAGGTTACAGACAATCTGGATAATGCTGGTGTTTAATTATAGCGTAAACTATATGTACTAGTTGCACAACACCCTTTCGCGGCAGATTCTGCAGTAGAACTGCCTCAAACCCATCCACGCCTGGGGCTTTGTTTTTCCCCAGGCGCTTTATGGTTGCCACGATCTCTTCGACGTTTGTGATCTATTTCACTAATGTTCGCTCTGGTATTATGGGAGCCGGTCTGCTTTTGATGATGTTATCAGCAGTGGTCGCTCTGTGTTCATCAGAGGCGTCGGGGTTCACACAGTGGACACTGAAGAAGTATTCTCCAAACAACTGAGCCTTTTGATGGTCCTTCACCGCGTGCATGTCGCCGTTCTTCATGGTTGGGATGAACTCAAATCGGTTACCCAGTCTTTGGGCCATCCTCCACAGTGAGGGGTCGTGCACGTTAAGGCTTTCGAGTTTTTCCCTCCACTTTATGTTGATGAACTCTCTGATGCGCTTGTCGACCTCTGTAGCAAGTCTCATCATTTGATCCCTGCTACGGGGGTCACGCGTTCTCTGCAAATCCTTGTGCATCCGTTGATTTTGCTGAATGAGCTCAACAACATCATTGGGGAGAATATCTCGATCGCCTTTTACCACGACCTTCCTTGTAGATACGTGTCTGGAACTTCGGATATTCTGAACAAATTGCTCATACATCTCATCAATATCATCTTCATCAATTTCACATTTGATGATGGTGAGATTGTATATTAGATATATAAGCAAGGTTTAATCTATGATGAGACTACTTCTGGAGGAAAACTGATGATTTTCACTCAACATATTGTAGCATCCCTGATGATGATAATGAAGATTATCGAAAACTTGGAATCTGTTATAAGAGTATACTTTTTGGCTCTGTGAAAAAAGACTTATTCTAGAAATATCAGTGTTTAATTCAAATAATTCAACCAATAATAATAATGAATACAATGAAATAGTATGACTAACTGACATGAAATTTTCAAAAATTTCCATAAACCAGTTTCTTTCAGAATTCCTTTCCTTCAAATCAAAATTGGTATAAAAAATCAATAACCAGTTCATTGAAACCGAAAATCAACTGCAGATACCTATTACTGTCTGCCATACAAGAAAACAAATCAACAAATCAAGTTTAATTTGAACAGTGAAAAAACCAAGTACTTATGTAGGTAACAAACTAAATGTAAGAAAATAGTACTCTGTGCCATATAATTCAACAATTATTTTATGAATCGCATCCATACTATGAATCCGTCAGAGAAATGTTGGCTCAACAATGTTACTTCAATGAAAACGACTATTGTGAATAAATAATACAATAATATTGAAAAAAAAATGATCTTTCACAAAGATGTAATGAATAAAATTATTTTTCGGGAATAGAAAAGAACTTCAGCACAAATATATATCATACAGATATGTTTGTTTGTTAAAGTTTGACGATGTTCGAGATGAATATTGCAAATTCAAAATTCCATTGTTAAGAAGGTCTTAACAAATTTGAAAACTGTGGAAACTTGTGCAAACTAAGGGTTGACGAGGTCTTCACTTTTGACTTGCGATTTTCAGAACGGATTCGGCGATATGTAGTGAAAATCGTTCACCTGTCCGTCGAACTAGAACCACCGTACCACATGTGTTCGATTGAATGATCACAACGAACCGCTCACCCTCACCAACTAGTTCCACTCCCGCGAAGGAGAGTTTGAGATATAATATACAAATCTCAGTAAGGTACACCGAGAGATAATATATTTCAGAAGAGACTATTTTTTTGCAGAAAAAAGTTTCAGGCCTCCTACCTTTTCATCCTTCTACAAAAGAAGGTGTGAAACATCCGAAGAAAGCACGGAGAAAGTAAAGAACTTCAATATGGGCTCTTTTGAAAAATGTATATATCATGAACAGAAGTTTATTTCAGATTTGAACTGGATGAAAAAGTCCACTCGAAATAACTACTTTCAAATTTTTGAACATTGAATCAACCAAAATGATTTATTCTCATTCGGTCCATAATTCAAACATTCGTAACGGTATATTGTTTCACAATTCATGAAGATATCCTTTCACAAGAACGTCACACAACGGAAAATATGATATCTCACCTAAATATAGAACTATAAAACTCCAGGTTTTCCAAAGTTTCAGGCGAAAAGCTTTGTCTTCAACTAATGTTCGTTGTTTTCATTTATTTCATCAAAAAAGATATGTCTCTTTTTGTAAGGATAGCAGTTTTTAAAATTATTTACACGGTAGAAATATTGTTTGAATGGAAAAGTAAATGTTTAAAATTATTCAACAGAATATCTACATTTACTAATTCAGTTCAATGAGTGCTACAAGATCGAAAGCCAGAATGCAATTATTTCTTCTAGTCGCTGTATTTCAAATGAGAGAAGTTGAAACAATGCAAATTAAACTTCGAAATTGTCTATTTTAGACCGGTATATATGTAAATCGACTAACATCGAAAACGTACACACCATTTAGCAATTATTACCCAATTATGTAAAATGGAGTACTATCACTGGTTTCGGAAATTAACATGGACAAGTTAAAACACGGCGGCGGCAGCAACAGCACGGGTTTTCGGGGGCGGATGTACCGCATAGCCGGAGCTTACTGTGATTAAAGGCTCCTAATTTGAATTTGTGATATATTTGCTAATTATGGTGCATGGCTATCGGAAATTAAATTGTTGGCCCGCATATAATATCTGATTTACAGCATTTATTATGTTCTCTCTATGTGCACTGCCAAAACTGTGTAATTAATGGCAAACAAACTCCACTGATTGATTCACTGTCAGGGTGCATATTGCATATGTATATGAGTTATTCAAATAATTTGTTAGCTCTTCAGTATGATCAGTAAAACGTAAAAATTATACTAATTGTACATGATGGATGGCAAGTAAAGATATTTGTTAGTTACTGTATTATGTTTTTTTTATTTTTAGTTAGCAGAAGTCATTTCCTACATAATTTCCTACTGACATTTGATTTATCAATTTCACTTTGAAAAATGAACTATTGGTAAGTAGAGCATTTTATGCACTAAAACTATAAAACACATATGCGTTGTGTAAAAATACTTTAATTTTCATTTTCACTTAGGGACCTTCTGTAGGTAATTTCACCCACCACAATCAAAACTATCTGTCGAAGAGGATGAGACATAGAAATAATCAGCAAAAGAAGAGCTGTGCATGGACTTAAATTTGTCCATTCTGAAGACGGAGGGAGATATCAGCCACCGAAACGTAAACTATTGTATGATTTCTTAGCTTTTTTTTTGATGGGCAAAATTATTGAATACAACACGTTACCAATAAATGGAAAATTCCTCTGTGTGAAAAATACTTTGAATTTACACAAAGAATTATAGAGGTGAACTGAAAAATTTTCCCTTTCCACAATTGTATAAAGTTCACCATTACAATTTTTATATTTTTCAGACTGTGGAAGTTGAAAATATCCAAAAAACTGATGAAGAGGTGTAAGTCACTTTTGCAAATACGAACGCTGTGCATGTGTAGTCAAGAAAATAATAGTGCTGCATAAACTATATAGTTATATTCTAAAAGTAATTTCATAGTTTTCGTTCCTATAGTGCGTGGGCATATTTGAAGACTGGCTTCAAATCGAATAATCTAAATGAACAATTCATTCAGGCCAGTCTCATCTCGCCTACACAGTAGGTTTGTGGACTGACACATATCAGAAAACAACTACTCCCTTGGCAAATACCACGAAGGGCGTTGGATTATATCCGACCGGTGTCAGTGCAGAATTCTTCACAGAAGTAATTCCTGCATATGAAGTTGGCGATATAACTTCCGGAATCGATTGTCGATTATTGAACGGGCAAACTTGCAGACCGGTGTCGGGCTGTTTGGCCACTCGTCAGTGCAAGGTAGTGTCCATCTTCAACCTAAAGTCGATGATTTCCGATAATTGAGAATCGAATTCATTTCAGAGTATCATTCCTCGAACTGGACAGAAGTGAACGTCCAACAACATCGCCCCATCTGCCTGTACTAACCAACTGCATACCCACATGGCCCAAGATCTCGCATTAGGACAAAGAAAAATAAGTATTCAAGCGTACTATAGGAACGAAAGTTTTTTTTTTATGCGAGGTCTTGGGCCCTGTGGATATGCAGTTGGTTAATACATCGACTGGCAAATGGGGCGATGTTGTTGGACGTTCGCTTCTGCCCAGTTCGAGGAATGATACTCTGAAAGGAATTCGACTTTTAATTATCAGAAATCATCGACTTTAGGTTGATGATAGACACTACCTTGCACTGACGAGTGGCCAAACAGCCCGAAACCGGTCTGCAAGTGTGTTTCAATAATTAAAAATCGAGTACGGAAGTTGTATCGTCAACTGCATATGCAGGAATTACATCTGTGAAAAATGAATAGTCATGCTTATCCTAGATCACTCAAGAATACAAAATCACAAAAAAGTATATACAAATGAAAACTCCACATACACAAAGTTGATACAATTAACTACAGCTCATGCACCAAATCAATAACCGTTAGAGTATTCATCGTGAAACTCAGCTAGTGAGTAAAAGCACTTTTTTAATAAAACATCCACCAGATTTTTTAAAATTCAACTTTGTTGACTGATTTGTATTTTATTTCACAGGCAATTTATCAAATAGTTTCAGGCCTAGGTGTGAAGGAGCATTGGTTGTCACTTTGTATTTACAAATTGCTCATAGTGATCATTTGTTGTTTTTTTGAGTGTATATCTCTGCTATTCAATATGTACAAAAATGATTCCAAGACGAGTAGGCATGGCAGAGTGAGAATACCAAATTTTTTGAAAATATGTCTGCACGATACATTTTTTTTCTTTCCAGCAATCATTCTTATCAGTTTCTTCTGTGCCAAGAATACATTATTGAACATTGTTGAGTTTCCCCACAAAAATATACCTCATCTCATAGTAGAAGCTGCTAAGCTGTGATATTGAGGACATATATCCTAGAGAATTCAGTTTGCTTATGATCCTCGTGACGAGAACACTCGTCACCATTTCCCTTTATTTATATATCAATCAAATATATGTTTATATGTTTCGCATAGTTTTCCCATTGAATATTTTCGGCCGTTCAAGCTACACCTGTTTTTAGGTTAGATGATTAAATTTCCTTTATTAATGTATTCTCAAGTCATCGTCCAAATTCAGTGATATCACAGACTTTCCTCCAGGTAACAGGAATTCGCTGTGAAGATATTTTTGTCGAATTGCATTTTTTTATTGAAATATTTCCACTAATATACCTTCTACCAGTAACATAGTTATGCTTTGCGTATCTCTTTCATCGGTTAACCTGTTAAAATCAGTATCTACTCTCTTTAAAATTGGCAGATAACAGATAAAATTTGCAGATATCTCTCAAGTTTTAACATACCTGTTGCTGCAGTGAGATTATCAGTATCATAATATCATCAGGAAGTGAACCCTGACTGGAGAATTGAAGTTGAATGCTCTGTGATATTCATGATCAAATTGATTTCTCTCTGAGAAATAAATGTGAACTCGAGAGAATCTGTTCTCTGGCCTGTCCTATTGCACAGTATTCAAACTATCTCTTGATTCATTTCGTTGGTTATCCTATTGAGAATACTCAATAAGTAAATTATCTATAATAATTCATTTTCACCAGATATCATTTCTTTCTGTCGACACTTCAATTTGCCTTCGCTATTTGTTAAAATCACTAGATTTTAATCTTATTGCCCTCAAAGTATTTTGACAATTTATCAAAGATTGTTACCTGTTTGTATTCAATGCTATATTATTGATATTCCCGATGTTATAACTGCCATTGCGAAAGTAACGTAAAATATTGTTTCATTCGTAGAGATCGAGATCGATCACTCGGTTCTTTGATGTCGATATTTTCCCAGCTGAAAAAACGTTTGGAATACTTCATGACTGTTGGACCTTTCGGCGTCGTTGGGGTTATGTTCAAGTTGGGCCAGATTGAACAATATCATCCTATCGATGATCATATGCGTGGGACATGAATAAATGCCACTGCCATCATTGCCCTAGCCCATAGGCCTTACAACTGGCATCTTCCCTCTATCTAGAGCCACCACTGTCAAGGAAACCCCTACTCCTCCGAACTCAATAATGATTTTAAAAGACAAATTGTGGAGTGACAATCACGACGGCAACTCAAGCTATTCATAGCATGTCTAGCTGATAATGTATCATGGGGGAATCCAATTGCTGTACAGATGTCTGATCTATAGAAGAGAAGTTTTAGGAAACGACGTTGTGCTGATTCAACTTTCTCTATATACAACTGATGATATGGACTCCAGATTATGGATGCATATTCTAATTTTGTTCTGACGAAGGCATAGTAGGTTTTGGATGTAGATGGAAGCGATAACTTTCTGGAGATTTGTAAAATGAATCCATACATCCTGTTTGCAGCAGAGTGGCTTCAATGTGTGGCACGAAGGAAAGTTTTGTGTCGAAGGTAACACCTGATCGATGAATGTGAGAAGCCTTTGGAGTGGAATATTGTTTGTCAAATATTGATATGAAAATTGCCGATTTTTTAGTGGATTACATTCATTCAGATTTGAAGAAAAATTTTAGCGAAAACACCATTGCTCATCACCTTTAAAACTGGGAGAGTCCTCGTTCACAATATAATTTCAGTTCATCCGCGTATATCAGAAATGACCTCAACTATGTCGTTTATGAAGGCGTTAAAGAGAAATTGACATAGGTTGCTTCCTTGTGAAACACCCAAGGTAGCTGCATATTCCATCGACTGGAAGCCATTGAATATAACATACTGACGCCTGTCAGTGGATTATGATACGAAAAGTTGTGTCAGAGAAAAGCCGTACATGTGCAATTCCGATAGCAGTAATCTGCGATCGAGTCTGTCGAATCAATCAAATCAAATTTTTCATTCATCTGAACAAAATCACACAATACATGCCCGTTAGGTGTTATTAAATTTAATATATATGTATATATCCTTCATTTGCCAATATATGTACCTAACTATCATTTCATTCTTTCAATCAGTGAGAATACAAACTAAGCAGAGAATGCTTGTGTTTTGCACTTCTTAATGATCATCCAGAAAATATGCAGAGTTCATGCAGTTTATGAATCAGACGAGTGATCAGTAAATATTGATTTCAGATTAAAGGAAACAGGTACAGAAAATAATACTAGGTGAGTATTTGATATTTATTTGTAAATTACAAGTATCAA
>WOGR01000916.1:0-22135 GCA_015342045.1 Leptinotarsa lineolata
GGTCTGAATGAAAATTAAAGAACACGAAATATCTAATGAATTTGTTGAACGCGACTAACATATGGATTTTTATATTGTAGAAAAATGATTTTTTTTTTTCATTCTCATAGTACGTGGGCATACTTGACGACTGACTTTAAATCAAATTATCTAAATGAACAATTTGTTCAGGCCAGTCTCAACTCATCTTCACAGTAGGTTTATGGACTAACATCTATCAGAAAACAACTACTCCCCTGGGTAATACTACGAAGGGCGTTGGATTATATCCGACAGGTGTCAAGTGCAGGATTCTTCACAGAAGTAATTCCTGCATATGCTGTTGGCGATACAACTACCGGAACCGATTTTTAATTATTAAAACACACTTGCAGACCGGTTTCGGGCTGTTTGGCCACTCGTCAGTGCAACCTAGAGTCGATGATTTCCGATAACTAAAAATCGAATTCCTTTCAGAGTATCACTCTTCAAACTAGGCAGAAGCGAACGTCCAACAACATCGCCCCATCTGCCTGCCGATGTATTAACCAACTGCATATCCACATGGCCCATAACCTAGTACAATGACAAAAAAACTTTCATTCTTATAGTGGGCATACTTGAAGACTGGTTTCAAATAAAATTATCTAAATGAACAATTCGTTCAGGCCACTCTCAACTCACCTACACAGTAGATTTATGGACTGATACCCATCAGAAAACAACTACTCCTCTGGCTAATACCAAGAAGGGAGTTGGATTATATCCGACAGGTGTCAGTCCAGGATTCCTCACGGAAATCATCGACTCTAGGTGGATGATAGACACTACCATGCACTGACGAGTGGCCAACCAGCCCGAAACCAGTCTGCAAGTGTGATCCAATAAGTAAAAATCGATTGCAGAAGTTATATCGCCAGCAGCATATGCAGCAATTACTTCTGTGAAGAATCCTGCACTGACACCTTTCGGATATAATCCAACGCCCTTCGTGGTATTAGCCAGCGGAGTAGTTGTTTTCTGATAGGTGTCAGTCCATAAACCTACTGGGTAGGTGAGTTGAGACTGGCGTGTACGAATTGTTCATTTAGATAATTAGAAAAATTAATTGATGATTAATATTTCTAACAGGATTCACCTTCCTCATGACGATGGGGTTTATTCAAAATTTGATGATAACGAGATGAGTAACCATTCTCGATTTAATAAATCTGAATCTTTCTCTATCTCCTTCTTTGGGCGTTCCAGATCCGTATCGATTGCTGAAAGTATATAATTTTGCGAGAAATGCTTGTTTGTTCATACTCTTTTTTTCTATATTATAATCAGCCTAATTTGCTCTGATGAAATGTAATTTCAGGATACAAATATTGATTGAAAATGATAAAACAAATGATGGTGTTTTATTATGATGCAAAACGCGCTAAAAACATCTTCGTTCGTATAGTGAAAGAGAAAGAGTGTCTTACTAATTTATTCATAATAATAATAATAATAATTCATTTATTTCGCTTGTTGAAAAGTACATAATAGTGGATAATTCTATCAGTACAATAACAAGAAAAACGTCATAAGGGTCATAAGATTCGGTGCTTTTCATATACATATATTCATACACAAGTACTTATCTGAATATTTTAAAAGAATTGAGATAAAAAGATGAAAAATATATGTAAACACATAAAAGTAGAGAAATACTCCAACAGTAAAATTAAGGATCACGGATACAATTGAAAAGTTCAAAATAATGGTAATGTAGAATAGTGACAAGAACGTTTTCATTTTCATTTTCATTTTTTTTATTATTTCCTTGTTAAAAAGTACATTGTCATACGTACAGTGACAAGGAAAACGTCTGAGGGTAGAACACGTTACAGAGTATAATGTTTGTAGTAATCTCATATGTTTACTTGTTTATGTACATCCTGGGTTCTTTCCTGTAAGGTCGTTACATCAATTTCCTTCACTATGAAATTTGTGTCATCTGCATACGCTACTGTGTGAATAGTTGACAATCCCTGAAAATATTTCATCAGGTCATTGGCATATATCAAAAATAGTATAGGTCCAAGGATTGATTCCTGTGGGACACCCTGCCTAATGGTTGCCAACTGACTGAGAGTGTTTCCAACACTGACACGTTGACCTCTATTTACCAGATAGGATTTCATTAAATCTGGAGCAACTCCTACTGCACCATATCTTTCCAATTTCCCTAATAGCTTGGACTCTTCAAATTTCGCGGGGTACGTACATCTGATTAGCAATTTTTTATGTTGGTACACTCGTCTCGGACATATGTTATCATAAAAGTTATCCTTCGAAAGATGAGTATTTAGTGGTCATTCGAGTACTTTCACTTATCCCCTCCTCCATCTTTCCGCTTCACCGGTTTAGCGGGAGATGACTCGGATGAATTAGTCCAGTCAATACCCGAAGACGATTGTAGATACTAACAATCGAAACGTCGTGAAGTACCTGAGCTTATTTCTTTTTTGTTCAATTTTTTACTTGTATTTTATTACACTGTAAATTCATTTCAGGGTTTTTTTTGCTCGATATATTTGTTATTTTCAGGTATTCTTTTTAGGGATTTCAAATCATTTTATATAATGGAAATCCGAACTGATGAAAATGATGACAAATTATTAGTTGTTTTGTTCCATGGCATATTTAGGCATATATATTTATTAATAATACAATCATAATAACTAGTAGGTCATAGTGTTATTGTCATCCACCGAAAACTAATTGATCGATTGTTCCAAAGTTTTCATTCCTTTTAACTTCAAAATAAGATTACAGGGGCAAAACTTCATTTTGAAATTTTATCAGGCCACTCAAAACACTCTGAACCTCTCTCAAATTTCAGGCTCTATGGAGGGGATGAAATAACTACAGTAAATCTCATTCTGACAATTGTAAAAGGCTCTTGGGTCATTATTTATTATGTCTTCCCCAGGTACATGCTGTTTATCTCCATGATATTTTATACCCAGGGTGTGTAGTTGGTCATTGGTTAATGTTGCTGGCCCATCCTCTGATTGGGTCAAAGCTTCAGATAGAAGGTAAATCCTCTTGAGAATTAATAAACATTATTAATCCTAATGCCCATCATTACAATTTCATAACCTGTGAAGTATCTTTGTGGTTACTGATTACTAATAGTGAAGAGTAATAAATATGTTTGAAAATATGTTTGAAATATGTTTAAAATATGTTTTTCCGTTAACCAGCTGTCGCACCCCTACGAACGACAACCGTCAGAAGTTGAAACTTGTGCGAGCTAAGGACTAACGAGGTCTTACCTTCTAACGTGTGATTTCTGCTCATCAAAAATGCAAAACGCTAACATAATGTTCAAACAAAATGTTTTGAGTTTGTTATGATTTGCCACAGCCTGTTTCGGCTGGTTTATAATACTTTACGAAGTCCACTCTATTTTTGTATCGCTAAAGGGTTGCAAACAACAGATTTCAGTGCCGTTCGGGTTATTTCACTACCTATAGTGTCGTGCGTTTGGGTATTTAATGAAAATATTTGTTGAAACTAATAAATTTGTTCATCCATTCATACATAATTAATATTGTTATAACATTTCCGTTTAAAATACTCACATAATAATAAATAGGTATGCTAATTCAAGAAGAAATTAGCTATAAGCAAATATTATGGTTCACATATATTCAGTGGGTATACTTGAAGACTGGTGAATCAAATTAACTGAAAGAACAATTTATTTTAGGCCAGTCTCGACTATGGCCTAAAGAAATTGTTCTTTCACTTAATTTGATTTACAGCCAGTCTTCAAGTATGCCCACTGAATATATGTGAAGGTTTCTTTCCTTATTCGAGGAATTGGGCGAATTTTGGATATGCAGTTGGTTAGTCCCTTGTTTACCAGATGGGGCGATGACAAATTTGTTGTCTGTCGTTCGCTTCAGCTTGGTTAGAGGAATGATACTCTGAAAGGAATTAGATTTTTAATTATGGAATATCATCAACTTTAGGTTAATGATGGCCACTACCTTGCACTGACGAGAGGCCAAATAGCCCGAAAGCGCTTTGCAAGTGTGCCCGTTCTCATAATTGAAAATCGATTCCAGCAGTTGTATCGCCAGCAGCTTATGCAGGAAATACTTCTATGAAGATTTCTGCAGTGACACTTGTTGGATATAATCCAACGCCCTTCGTGGTATTAGCCAGGGGAATAGTTCTTTTCTGATAGGTGTCAGTCCATTAACCTACAGTCTAGGTGAGTCTAGACTGGCCTGGGCAAATTGTTCTTTCAGTTAATTTAAATATTATGCAGTGTTATCATCAGATGAATCTGATAAATCTTCGTCGAATGTTGTAATTGAAGGTTCTACAATTTCTTCAACTGAATGGTTTGATTTGCACATGTTGGCCTGTTCTTTCATGGCATGTTCGATACTTTTCAGAATCGACATTTTCTATAGACTCCTTAAAGAGAATTTAGATATATTTTATTTTGAATATCGTGTTTCTCCTTACAACAAAATCCTTAACTTTAACCCAAACGAGTTCTATGGGATTTAGGTTTGCAATGATAAGGGGCAGATGCAGAATGATAATATTTCAGTTTTGTGCCATATCTTGTCGAATACATATTCTGTGAAATGAGCTTTGCTTGAACATACTATGGACATTCATTCTTTTATAACCATATTTTCATCAAATATAATGTTTCTTATCGAAGCCATTGATATCCTCTTTTCTCCATGCGTCAGTTGGTATTTTCAAACGTTTTACCTTGCCCTGTTTGTTTGGGTCAAATGTATCTAGTAATTGAAGTTTGACATCCTTCCTGTTGACTGATTGATCTAATATTTGGTACACACATTTAGTTTTGATGACAATACAATTTAAAAAAACTGTATCATTGTGAATCCAAGATGGCAGCAGCTACAAAATGGCGGATTGCATATTGTTTCACAGCTACCTCAAAATGGGCATCAAATGACAGTGCTTGACTAGTAGAATAGTAGTACACTTTGAAAAAGATGCAAATTCATGATGGCTGCAGCTAAAAAATGGCGGATTACATATTACCTCGTAATTGGGGCACTAAATGAACTGAACAGAATGAGAAGAATTAGGTAACAAAATTAGAAACTGAAACTGACATAAGTAAAAAATGTTTATATTAAACGGCTTCATCAAAAAAAAAGATATTAGTGATGTAAAGTATGTACTAAAAACTGAAAAGTAATTGGGCGTAGGGTAACCTGAGTGAATATGTAAATACTACGCCCAACGATTTTAATATTTTTTTATCTGATCAATACCGTAGATTGCTGAGGAGAGTGGTGTGCTGACTGCTACCTAGGACCCCCCCGAATTATTTTTTAGTGTTTAGTTCATTATCTACATCAATATTATTATTTCATTTTCAATATTACTGTTTAACATATTATTTTTTTGAAACGATGTTACATTATCAATCACAATCACATCAAGTGAATCATCTCTTGTTGGGAATCATCCCGTGTTAGGAATCACCCGTTGAAAGGTAAGTTTCGACTTCTGTCGTTCGTAGGGGGCGATAGCTGGTTGACGGAAAACAGATTGAACAGATCCTAAATAGGAAAAACTACTTGCGTTGTCTGTTTAGAAGAATAGGTACCTACCTACGGTTGAGCTCATGAAGCCTGTGCTGCAATCCAGAATGTTTAGACACCTATATACCTACGTGATCGGTGTCAGATGTTTTGAAATTGTCTCATGGTAGGGATTCTAAAAATAGTCCATCCGGACTAGGTTCTACTGACAGAGGCTGCTTTCATTTTTACCAAATTTTAACTTACGTTTTCGAATATATCTATGCAGAAGTCGCACTTTTGTTGATTTATTTTGATTTTGAATTTTGTTGGCTCTTCTAACTCTTAAATAATAACACAGCAAGCGCCAAACGCGATGGCGATCCCGCCCACATGCGCACAAACTCATTTTCAATGTAGCCCCCACCACAGCTCTTGCAATACATACAAATGCTCTGTACAGAGGCGTATCATTACTTGTCCTCCAATGCTGTTGGCGTTTGGCATTGTCTGAACAATTTGTGTTGCCTCTGAAAAAATGTCATCGCCTTACAAAAAACCAGTCATCAAGAGTCAGGAACATGAAATAATTATCAAAGTGTTCAATCATTTTCAAATTGTTAAATGTGAGTCGGATACTTTATCAAATGTGAAAAATAAAATATATCTCGCTACAGGTAACATTAAATAAATTTAAAAAATAACTATTTCAACACAAATCTTTGTTTTGTATTGGGTATTTCAATAAGAACCATTGAAGAGTGGTTAGAGAAGGTGAGCAATTAATTTCTGCAAATAACGAAGGAGTAAAATTTTTCACCCCAAAAAAGAAGCGGCCTAGAAGAGTACTAGTAACTGATGTTCCCGAGTGTGAATATTCTCATATCAGAGGGATCATTTACAACTTTCATAAGACGGAAGGGTGTCGTATTAGGGTAAAAAAATTCCAACACAAAATTATTGACTTTTTGGAAATTGTGGCTTCCGAAACATCCCTTCGTAGAATTTTAAAGAATATATATTTCAAATGAAGAAGGACGGAAAATAATAGGAACATTTCAAGAGATAAAATGAACATTAGAGGATTGAGAATCAGGTATTTACAAAAAATCAATTATTTTCATAGCCAACAGAAACCAAATGAATTTCTTGATGAAACATACCTTTATAGTGGACATACCTACATCTCTCAACCAAAAGGTCGTTTAAAAATATTGCGAAGGGACCAAGACATTATTGTCCATGTAGGAGGTGACGTGGGTTCTGTACCCAATTGTCGGCTTGAATTAAATCAGGCATAACATCGGGAGATGATCATTCAGAAATTAATTCTGAAAATTATGGTAAATGGTTACAAGAAAAGTTAATCTCAAATTTACCTGTGGAATCGTTAGTCGTGACTGATAATGCACCATTACATATTATTCAAATGAATCCAGCCCCCAACACAAATTCTAGGAAGGCTAATACGATGAAGTGGTTGCAAGAAAAAAGCATTATGTTCAACACTAACATGCTCAAATTCGAATTATACGCGTTGATTGAGGTAAATAACAACATCATATCAGATACAAATTTGATGAGGTTCTGCTTGAACACGGACATAGCGTTATGCGACTTCCATCCTAGCATCCGGATTTGAATCCCATTGAACTCATTTGGGCTACTGTCGAAAACAACGTCTTCCAGAAGAGTGTAACTTTCAAGTTGGAACATGTGAGGAAACTGGCGGAGCACGAGTTTGATCAAATCACTTCCAAGAAATGACAAAAGCGTTGTCGACGTATAGTAGATATAGAGCGGAAATATTGGGAAAATAAAACATTCACAGACGTTCAAACAGAGGTGAATCCAATGATTATAAATTTAAATAACGATAGCAGCACAAGCAGCAGCTAATATGAAGAAAATTTGTATTCAGATAGTGACTGATCAAAGTTTATTTTTGGATAAGTGAACCATTATATAACATTTTAATGAACTGTACTACTACCTATAATACCGAATAAAATACGAAAAGAAGTTACAAAGAAGTCATATTCCATTTGCTACCCTAAATGAAACTAATTATAGGTACGACACTGGCCGGTAAGGGGCTTATCGTAATCCAATAGTAATTAAGTTGGGAGTGTCTATACTGATGGCGCGATCGCTCGCCATCAGCCGTGGCGTGTACTGAACTCTAGGTGTCTGCCACTAGGGGACTTCCCCCTACCGTTGATATTTTGGTGAAAAAGTGTTCGGGAGTTTCAGAATCATCGATATATAAATTCCGAATTGAGGGAAAGAATGAAGCTGTCAAATTACGAAAGCCAACCAAAAAACTGTATCTGTTGATGAAAACCACAAACTTGCAATCAGAAGAACAGTCGGCATAAGGTACAAGAACAAACACGACAGTTAAAATGAAAAATGTCAAAATAATCTTTGAGGAGTTCTTAAAAAATGTCGATTACGAAAACTGGCGAAAATTTATTGAACATATAAAATAAGATTCATCAGATTCAATTGATGATATCAAACCATAATTTTTGCTTATACCTAATATCTTCTTAAATAAGCATACCTATTTATTACTAGGTAAACATTCACCTTCAAATAAATATTTTAAATTTGGAATGTTTAAATAGAACATTAAAAGGCACGCCACTGCGTCCGATACCAACATTTTAGGGAATCGCATTTCAGGTAGCCACGCCCCGTATCAACCCACTAAACACTGGAGCTGCGTTCAAGTTGACGCCCGATCTAGTGTTCTGCGCTTCTTACGACATTGACATCAACCTTAATGCACACTCGAATAAGGTTCTTAATGGCGTCCTGCCAATCCGCCTATTTTAAGAACCTTATTACAGGGTGTATAAGGATCATGAAACACTGTCAATGGCGCCAGAAACCGAAAGCACTGCCCGTTCGAGGAAACAGGGCATTCGGTGCATTAGCCTGGTTTGCACTTCCATTAAAACCAGTGCAGCAAATTTCGCACGGAGTTTCCAAACGAATACGATGAGGTCACTTAGGCCAGTGTTGCTAGAAACGGTAATATTACCGTTTTTGCAGTAAAAAATAAACCGTAATATCAACTCCGTACGGTAATGTGGTTACCGTAGGTACAGTAATCAAGATATTTTGAAAAATTGATGTATAAAAAATCCAAAACTGAAATTTTAGTTCTTAGAAAATCTAATGAATCAGATAAACTAGTAACAGTCTGACCTCTCATGTTGAATGAAAAAATAATGTGTTTCTGGCAAAAGTGGAAAATTATTGCAGTACGTCTCTCTTCAAATAATTATTATTGAGCTACTGACTGTACTCAGAATAGATTAAATTCATTGTGAAAATTCTGTAATTACTGTCATGGATAGTGTCAGTAATTTTCATGAAGTAACGGGTCAGAGTATTTACAATAATCTTACACTTTTTGGGAGAAAAAGATCAGAAATATCTTCACAGTTCTATATTGATTGTTTAATCTTTTGTTGAATTATTTCAAGTTTCATCATGGATTGATACGCGGATAGGAAAATAGGCTTCATATAGATAACATCACTATCGTGTTTACAGATGGAGCAGGCTATCGTTGAAGTGAGATGCAATAGATGGCGCCTTAGTTGGGGGAAAAGTCATCGCCCATACCCTATTCTATCATTGCAGGACACTGCCACGTTGTATTATGTCTCTATTTTAGTTGAAAGCGATCTTTATATAAGTAGAAGAAGATAGCTATGAAGATAGCAAGATGAAAGCTATTTTTAACAGCAGAAATTATCGTTACAGTCAATTGAATTTATTCAATTATAATAAATACATTGTTAACACAATTCAATATGTCTGTGAAAATATTTCAAACTACATGTTTCTCTAAGAAAACCTTCAAACAGAAAATTTTCTGATCGTCGTGGTTGTAGGAATCCAGACATAGGTAGGTATGTTCAAAAGATCAGCATTTAAAAGAAACTTCTTTATCTCGATGTTTGAGTTCGGTGATTGAGAATCTCGAATTAATTCGAATGATTCCAAAAAACACACCACAATAAACACGCTGTTTCTTGATTCTCGTTAACCACGTTATCATCATCAGGAGATGAACAGAACGCAGTTTGTACATCTGAGATAGGTCTATTTATATTTACTAGACATCGTCATCTGAGAAAAAGTATTACCTTCACATTTATTTCACAGTAGAGGTTCCAATTCTACCTATCAAGATCGAATAATCTTGATAATCGATTCCTTATCCCTGATTTTATCATAATCTATTATTTCCAATTTAAATAAGCTCATCACTGTCGTAATCTATTGATGAATAATTGAAATTACAATTTTTATTTTTTTGTCATCTGCTGCCATCTTTTAGACAGTAGTCAAAGTTATTCATGTCAGAAGGCAAAGGTAATATCTTTGTGTATGAATAGTCTATATACAAAGATGATATCTTTGTTTATAGAATCATATACAAAGATAACCATCATACAATGATTCTGAGAGGATGCCACATTATCATTTACATAAGTAACATTCAATTGTATTTTTGTATTTTCAGCTACTCTCCGCAAGATGGCGAAACAGTGACACTGAAAAAAGTAAGAGCACAAGTCTTCGAGTATGTGCAGTCAACTTTTTTCAAATATTTTTCCATAATTTTCCGGTATGAAGTATAATTTTTCCAATTTAGTAATTATTGTAAAATTTATTTTTTACTGTTTCCATTTTTAGCATCCGGAAGACGCCTTGAAGTTAAGATGAAACCTCGACATATTGTAAAAATAGAGTACCTAGGTTTCTCTTTGAAGCTGAGTTTGACTGCAAATTTTTTTCTTAGATACTGATATGAAACCTAGCTATAAGAAAAATTGGGAATCTGCGAATTTCTGAAAGGTGTGCAGTGATTTCAAACGTTTTATTATCTATTCAAAACGGTTCACGAATTAATCACAAGTTGATAAAATTTGCATTCTTTTCAATGACTAGCAGGTGCAATTATTATGTCTAAAAGAGATTATTCATGTAAGGAATTTTTAGAGCTTCCTCATTACGATAATTTTATCAGCTCACAAATGATTATGATTCATTCTCCGTGTATTATTGTAGGTACTTAAGATAAAAACTATTCATTATTTTTATCGAACAGTTTCCTCTCATATGAGTCTTACTATGACGATTTTTTAAGATATGGCATATGTCTGAAGAAAAACAATTTCAAACACGCCCACAAGGAAAATATAAAAAATTAGGAAGAAGTGTTGAGAAGTCATGATGGTTTCACAATTTTTGAATTGAAAAAATTGAATGTGGATTTTGTATTCAATACTTACAACTGAAAAATTGAAAACTCTGCAAATTGAATGTCACGTGAAAAGTATACTTTTATAAACTTTCTCCTTCAAATAACTGCACAAATAGTTCGTTGGCGTTAAATCGGGTGATCGGGATGGACAGTATTAATCCCAAACGCGTCCTATAACGCCATCAGTATCATATTTTTTGTAATAAGGTCCAACCCTCAGCTGTCGAAGGTTTTTCAATTCTCAAATACCCCTACTCTTTCGAACTAGAAAGTAATACACACTTCAGTGAATTTCAATGCTTTATAAAGGTCAAAATAGATCTTTGGAACATTTCTTGATGTTGGATTCTATCCAGAAAAAAATTGTCTGTTTCTTTGGAGACCTGAACATCACAAACTCCCATTTGAGTCACAGCCGGGTTGACTGACAGCGTTTGACTGTGTTAGTCATGGTATATTGCTTTGGAAACTACAACAGTATGAAATAAGAGCTGTAAGTCTCAATTGGTTTAAATCCTATTTATCTGAGCATGGTCAAATTGCTAAAACGACTAGTTATTCTGAGGAAAGTAAAACAAACTGTGGAGTTCCTCAAGGTTCAGTTCTTGGTCCATTGTTATTCCTTCTATATATAAATGATCTGTCATCTATTGAGATCAAAGGTGTGTTCACACTATTCACTGACGACACTACAATTTTATGGCATGATCAAAATCCCTCGGAACTTGAAACGATAATAAATTATGATATTGGCAAAATAAAATGATGGGGTGACGCAAATCTTCTCAGTTTTGATATTTTAGCTATGAAGAAAAGAGCTGTACGTTTTCTGTGTGAAGCAAAGCCTTGAGATTCTTGCAGACCACTGTTCAAGGAAAAGAAAATCCTCACTGTAATCTCAATTTTTAATAATGAAACTATATGTCTCATAGTAAAACATCAAAATATGTTTTCAAATAAATGAAGTGACTTCTGACAGACATTTAATAAATAAAGGCGTTCCTCAAGGCTCAGTTTTAGGTCCAATTATGTACCTATTGCACATACAAAATATTTGCTAAATTTAATTATCATGTAAGTATACAATATATGCGGACGATACAGTACTTTTATTTGCAAATAAAAACCCAACTATTTTAGAAATACAATTAATAATGATCTGAATCTTTTTGAAAAATGGTTTAACTCAAATTTTCTCGCAGTTAACTCAAATAAAACTAAATTTGTTGCGTTTCGTAAAAAAAAAGGCAAGATATTACATTAAATATTTCTATAAAAAATACACAAATGAAACAACCTATGAAAATGAAATAACTTGGTGTTCATGTCGACAATAAATGGAAATGGGTAATAAATATTGACAAACTTATTTAAAAAATTTCTGGCATTGTTGGAACACTACGCAGATGTCCAAAATTTTAATCAGAAATAGCAAAAATATTTTTTGGACTCACATATTCTTAGCCGGATTAAATATTTATTAAATATAAGGCAATCATGCTGTAAAAATACCTTCAACAAAATTTCCATTGTGTATAAGAAAGCATTAAAAGTGTTGTATCATCTTCCATATGACATTCCAACTAACCAACTGTATTCAATAACAAAAATATTTTTTTGGAACATTTCATAATAGACAGACACAAAATGCTCATTTAGTGAAAAAATTAAATGTAACCTCTTGTTAATAAAAAATTCAGAAATTCATGATCATGATACAAGGCAACATAATATGTTTCATCTCGATGCTGCAAGCTCTATAATGGATAAAAAACGATTTATTCATTATTCTCTTTCTGATTTCAATAAATTGCCTGATCACATAAAAAACTGTGAAAATATCGTTAAACTCAAAAAATTAAAGATTTTATACTTCAGGGAAGAAACCAGGATAAATAAAATATAATCTTTTTGTGAAAAACTAATTTAATTTTTTTGTTCACCAATTTTTTAGTTCAAATGTCCTAAATTTGTATGATAAGATTTGTGAATAATATTATACCAGAGTAAGTCTGTCTGACTATTCATGCTTTTATATAAAAATTATATATGTGTGTATGTAAATACATGTTTGTATATGTGTATATATGTGTATGTATATGTATGTGTATATGCATAACTTTATTGTTTTATAGATTTAAGTTTGCCCATTCCAAAATATTCCCTTATTAAAGACTTTTCATGGAAATATTCGATTACCTTCAATACCATCTAAAAGGCGCATGCCATAGTTGGAACTTCAGGGTTTGAAGGTTTTTTTTTGTGAGAGAGCTCAATTATAATTTATCAGAGTACTATACAGATACTTTTTAACTCGACTCATATTATTGGCTATGTTCGTAAAGTGTTGTATTGTACTAAGTAAATACAAAGTGTTTTTGTTATCTTTTTCTGTTCTTTTTTGTTGTATATACACGTGTTCACTTATTACTTGAAAATTTCAATCAATATACTAGCAATGTATATTATTTTATAGTGTATAGTTTTACCTGACTTTGTCAATAAGATATGAATCTTCAAACAATGAAGCATATTTTGACTTTGACTTTCATTCACGGGAAAAACTCGGGGAAAGCTGAAAATAACTTTATCAATTTTGTGGAACTTTCTGTTTCATAATTTTTTTCAGCTGCAAAATATTCTTTATATCGTATTCCTAGCAAACAGTTTTTCTGAAAAAATCAGAACCAAATTGCCAATTTACCCATTTCCACTGAATTTAATCATAATTCACCTGTAACAGGAAATAATGCGAACGTGCAAATTAGCTGTTTGAAGTCAGGTGACAAGATATAAGGAACGTCCATTGCGCTCCCCCACCTTTTTCAAATGCATATATTAAGCGGTTTCCACTTGATTCGAAGTTTTTCAGTTCTCCAGTTGTTGAGTTCTCTTTTAAATTGTGTTGATCTGGGTAAGCTCCTAATAATCAATTTTGTTTTCAGTACACTATAGATTTTTTTTATATACGGTCTAGGATTATTGTTATATTGTTGATAATAAGTAAAATGGAAAATTCATCTATTTCTCAACTCTTACTTTAATACTTCATCTATTTCTCAACTCTTACTTTAATACATCATGTGTTAGTGAGTTGAAGTCATGTGGATAACTTTTTTGTTATAAATTTTAGGGAAGAAGTGATTACTAAATATTTGCTTCCTTCCTTTCTTTGGAAGATTCCTACATTTTTTTGTATCAAGGTTGAGTAGTAGAAAACCAAAAACTTTCTTTCCCAAAAACCAAATAAGAGTTCTGCAATTACTAATTAAATGCAACTCTCAGTAAAGATAATCTTGAGTAAAGCACCTTCGTATTTCAATAAAGAAAACTTATCGAAAAAAGTTGATCCGAATTGAAAACCACGTTCAAATTGTATTGATTTACATTTTTTTCATTTCTCTGATCATCTCTACAATAATAAAGGCAATTTAACTTTGATTATAGTACATGTGAAATACTTAGTTAGGAAACATTGAGAAACACTGGTATCTCTTTTTCGTATTGTTCACCTTCGCTATTGGAATCACTGCACTGGAAAATGACTGAGTTGTTATCACACTCGTTATTACTATTAGTACTTGTCCAAGGACACCACATTTTAAACAGATAACGAAAACTTATTATTACTGCACCAATATCAAATTTCAACACTCAAATCGCGATCAGTTCCCGAATATTGATGAGACGACGACGATAACCATATCCGCATTCCCCGATTTCTATTCGTTACCGTAACATGACTTCAAATTGAATTTTATGACTCCTCAGCCAATCATAAAACTCGGTTAGTAACAATTATCCAATACGAACCGCCAATTCTAAAGTCCACGTGGCTCATTTTTATGTATTGGCTTTTTGGCCTTTGAGAAAGCCGGCACCTTTAAGTGTGCACAATTTCATTTACTTGGACTATATACAACAAGTTGATCATATCAATCAGAATGATCACAAATTTTAATTACTTACTTCAGAAGAAATCTGAAAAATTATCTTTCATTCAATTGTTTTTATAATTCAAAAAAAATTTTTAATAGTTGATATAATCTTTCCCATATTATTTTAATTTTTATACCCTATACATTTGATGTTGTGATGAAGTATTTGACCCTATTTCCCCTTTTTTTCGAATGGAAAATAAATATTATTAAGTATTTTAGGTTACCCTATGCATCACATGTGACCTAATTTCAATAAGACACTTAATATGGGGCTTCTTTGACAAAAAAACCTCGAATTTTCAAAATCAAGAAGATTCATTTAGGTTCCGTTGAGTCATATTTTGCAATAGTGGTAAAATTCATAAAATATTCAGCAAAAATTCCAAAGTATCTTAAAAAACCTAAAATGTTGCATATGGGTTAGAAATTGTCCAAATTCCCATACATTTTGTCGTTTTTTGAGAGAGAGTTTTAAAATATTCAACTTCGAATTAATATGCATCACCCGAATTTCTCAAACTCTCCAAGAATCTATCTAGCTCTTACTTGCCTGGACTAGAAAACAATAATCCTACTAAAGACAATCACAAAGGTTGTTCTCAAAATAGACTGAATTATGAGTTACTGTTTCATATCAATTTTTTTCGTGTCATAAATTTGTGACGCTTTTTTAATAACGTTTTCCGATGAAGTTATTCAATATTTTTTAATTTTGTTCGCAAGAATCGATTGGTTCGAACTTGAAAGAAAGTCCTTCAAGTCAGTGAAACTAAAATATTGTTCACATGTTAAAATAATCTACTTTTACTAGCACTTTGCCGGGTTATATTCAATATGCAATAATGCATTTTGAATGTGCGCCCAAATGCGCGCGTTTGAGATAGGCAACAATGCATGTATGAAAATTACGTCACTGGAAAGCATAACACTTTCCCTCCACAGTCGTATTCGGGTACACCAACTGAACGGTCCTGAACATCGTAAGACGACGCAACAGTCAATTCAAAAATTAAATGTTCGAATTGCGATCCCAAAAACGCCACTAATTTTAATTTCCAGTCAGTTTGAGTTGGGATTCTCAGTGTTCCAGTTGCTCCGGTTGTAATTAAAATTTGGTACGTTTCTTAAAACTTTGCGTTGAATTAGTTGTACTTGCTTGTGAAGAATGTTTGTTTGTTTTATTGATATTTCAATGAACTTATATTTGAATCGTTTTGTCAAATCAATTGTAGGTATTCTTTTACTCAACTCTAGAAAGCTTTTACCTTCCAATTCAATATATTCATACAGTTTCCACGTGTTTTCAGGTTTTTTGATTGCCACAGTACTGTTCAGTATTCAAGATTTGAAACATTGGTAAGTTACCCAGAAATTGAATAGTTTTGAATGTGATAGATGTGTTTTGAAGTTTTGCTAAAGTACCAAACTTACTTTATATATTAATTTGTATTCCATTATCACCACTATTATTGTAAGTGCTTCTACAAAAATATCTTTGGATTTTATAAAAAAAAAACTAATTTGGAATGGTTGTATATAATGAATAATTTCGCTTGATTATAATTTGTTGTAATAAATTTGAGATTGGTAAACAGTGATGTAGGTAATAGCGGGTTTATCCATCAATAGCTGAGAACTGAATCCAATAGCTAGTAACTAAGATATCTACCTAAGGAAAGGGTCCGGTTTATGCGCATGTTAACATAACCACAATTATTCTTCATGTGATATTTTACCACATTACTAAAAATAATCCCACAATAACAAAAAATGATTGCCACTCTTTTATTAAATGTTTCCATTATTGTAATAACTATTTGAAATAATCGTTTTGAAATTTCTCGGACTGCTAGAAATATTTCAACTCAGCGCATGCCCATTTCCGTTTTGACTTAACCTCTTAAGTTATTAGTTAAATAGTCCATTGAAAAGTTACATTCAGGGTTGCGTTTTTCAGAGGACGCAATTTTATTTTTTCAATGTGTAGGGGGGTCAGTAGAAGCTTAAGTTCAAGTTTGTGGGGTCGCCACTGTTGTCCCCCTGCCGCCATCTTGGAAAAAGGGGGCAAAGAGTTTTAGGGCTGTATCTCGTAAACTAGCAACCCTACAGAAAATTCAATCGAACATAAAATGTAGCAAATTAAATTTTCTAGAATTTTATTTCTATTACTTTTTATCGTCAAGTGACCAACAAAAAAGTTATAAACAAAAATAAGTGAAAATTTTGTAACAAGTTTCCTTTTGGAGGTTATAACTCTCTTTCAGATCATTTTACAATAAAATGACATCACAGCAACTTTGTAGAGGATTTCTCAACGAACCATTCCCACTATGAAGTTGTTTAATTTTATTTATTAATATAGGTTTTACAGCGCTCCAAACTTGACCAGATTCTCGAATGCTCATATGGATAAAATAAAAACAAAACGTTAGGCTTACTTTTCTATCTATTTGTATTCTTTCATTCACACAATTTATTATGATCTTAACATTCCTATGCTATTTTTGATCCTTCTCCCCACTACAAAATTCAGAACCCTATTAAGCAGGTAGAAAAGGCCCAAGTAGTTGTTTGAGGACATCTGTCAGCTATTACTTTATTATTATAATATATAATTTCTTGGTAATGAAAAGTACAAAGCTAACTTCATACGCCTTCTGAATACTGCTCTATCAAAGGTGGGTTTTAGTGTCGACCAGGCTGAATCTGATGCAGATGCTGTCATCGTCCGTTGTGCGCTTGCTGCATCACAGTCATATGATTTGGTGACAATCATAGCAGAAGACATCGTCATCCTTGTCTTGCTCACGGCATAAGGAAGGAAGCAACCTAATGTATTTTTTCAACATTCAAAAGGTCGTACATCGGAACTGTTCCTCCATGCCTTCTTAGGCACTGTTCCTCCATGCCTTCTTAGGCACTGTTCCTCCATGCCTTCTTAGGCATGGAGGAACAGTTCCGATGTACCAGTTCCTCCATGCCTTCTTAGGCATGGAGGAACAGTTTCGATGTACCAGTTCCTCCATGCCTAAGAAGGCATGGAGGAACTGGTACATCGAACTGGTACTGGTTCCTCCATGCCTAAGAAGGCATGGAGGAACAGTATTCATTATATTATAGGTCAGCAGCGTATAATATGGGCAAAGTAAAATTCATGAAAAACTTGTAGAAGCATCCTGAGTTAGCTAGTGGAACAACATTATTTGTCAGTGAGAAAGTCGAGCCATCTTTACTCAGTGATGTTGGCGAAAGTTTTTTCGTCTCTTTATATGGCGGAAATAAAGACGATTATCTGGACACCCTGAGATAAAAATGATTCGCTAAGACAGTGACAAAAATGCATTTAATCTCTCCTCACTTCCTCCAGCACAAGATGCAGCCCGTTTCCACAGTCTCCGAATGTATCACCAGATTCAGTCATGGCTCGGTATACATTGTGATCCAGAAGATTGAGGGTGGAAAAAGCATGGAAAATTTTGGATACCAATCCAAACTTCCAAGCCTCCAGCACCCCCTGAGCTTATGAAATTAATCTTTTGCAGATGCAAAGGAAACTGTGGAAGTGCGTGCGGTTGCCAAAGAGCAGGCCTCAAATGTTCTGCAGTGTGCCTCCATTGTGGTGGTGAAAGCTGCAGCAATATCGTGGACATATCAACATCAATTGAAGAAAATCAATTGGAAGATGAATTACCTAACGTTTTGTTTTTATTGTATCCCTACGAGCATTCGATAATCTGGTCAAGTTTGGAGCGCTGTAAAACCTAGATAAATGAATAGAATCAAACATCTTCATAGTGGAAATTGTTCTTCGAAAAACCTTCTGCAAAACTGCAGTGATGTCATTTTATTGTAGAATGAACTGGAAAAAAGTTATAACCTTCAAAAGGAAACTTGTTACAGAATTATCACTTTTTTTGTTCATTACTTTTTTGTTGGTCACTTGACGATAAAAAGTAATCGAAATAAAATTGTTCAATTCAAATTTCTGTAGGGATGCTAGTTTACAAGATACAGCGCGAAAACCCATTGCACCCCTTTTTCAAAGATGGCGGCCGGGGGACAAGGGTGGTGACTCCACAAACTTGAATTCAAGATTCTACTGACGCCCCTACACAATGAAAAAATACAATTGCGTCCTCTGAAAAACGCAAGCTAAGACCTAAAAAATGTAACATTTCACTATGAACCAAGAAGCTATGCTTCTTGGTTCATAGTCTTTGTGGAGTTTCTATAATGCTCTCGTTGATTTGTTATGGCCGAACGCTTAGTTTTCATTCTTAGTCTTAGTCTTAGGAAGTGTTTTGCATGCATGCTATTACTTTACTTGTGCAGCACTGTTTTGGAACCTTTGGTGTAGTAATGAATCTTACTGGAGTTTTTTCCCAACACCAAATCGTTATTTTTAACACCTCGACACGTGTTTCGATCACCAAGTGATCATCGTCAAGAGGAAGATTAAACTGAAGATGATTATTGGTGATCGAAACACGTGTCGAGGTGTTAAAAATAACGGTTTGGTGTTGGGATAAAACTCCAATGAGATTCATGCTATTACTTGGTTGAAAAGTATTAACTCATTTTTTAATCAATATTAAGTAGTGACTTGATCAAAATCATAGAAAACTATTTGTTTTTCGTAATTCCACAATTAACTTGATTAGCTGATATAAATAAGTTGTTCAGTTGAATTGAAGATGAACCTTTGTAAATTTGTCGTGAAATTTTACTTTTGAAGTCAATTTTTACAAGCCTTCATTTATACATATTTTGTTTTATGATCAGTTTCAGTCGTGAAAAATCATCAACAATATTTATCCATTGTTGATTCATGTTCAATAAACTCAAAACAATTCTTTGACCGATTGTTTTGAAACTTCTATAGACCACTTGCAAATAATTAGGTAATTATAATTGTTCATGATGAATACAATGATGTTTCATATAGTTAGATTTTGATTCAAGCCTGTCGTATACATATATCTATTTATTTATCAATATAACTAGTAGTAATATATTAGTAGGTAAACTATATCGCATTCTTTGATAATATTTGAAAACAGTTGTATCTGGTTGATTATTCCTTCTATCAGTTATAAGTTGTTTATTTCAGTGGTGAATGTTTATAATAAAAGCTTATACCATATGCAAATCTTACTTCAAAAATTTCAATGCGGACTCCTGTGCTAACATACATCTGTAGAAAAGCTTTGAAAAGCTTCAACGATACAGTGAAAATTGATTTGTTGTATACAAATCTGAGATTTTTTGGGGGGATATTGTTGAAAAAATTCAATAAACAAATATAATTCCAGCTAGCTGGAATTTTTGTAACCTGAGTAAATCGATAACAAATTGAAAAATAATTTTTCATTCTTCCAATGGAAATCTATTTTGAGACCTTTCATAAATAGCCCAAAAAAAATTATCTCAGATTTGTAATTTAACAATTACCGCAGTTGTAATGTTCCTGTTTCAGTAGAAAAAAATTGTTAACTAATGCATTATAAATTGGAAAATCACGATAAGAACTTTTTGGCCGCGGATTATAATTCAGTCATGTATCGTACGTGCCTGAATTTCAATTTTGATATTTAATAAGTTGAAATTACATTTTTTCATCAAAGGTGCAAAATTGGCGTATCTTTCGCAAGCTAGAGTACACGTTTTAGGACGTATTTTCAACCCTCTGGGAAAATTATAAATATTGGTCCTACAGTTCCGTGGGTAGGAAATTTTCTCCTCTTTTTGAATCTTATTTTAAATTCGAAAAATGTCAAATAGTTTCTGAGTTATTTCCAGTCAATTATTTATAACTTCTGCAAGCATTTCTGGTATTTGGGAAAAGTGCTTGTTTTCGATTTATTCTTCGTCAAAGGTGCCAGTTTTTTTCTTATAAGGCGTATTAGATAACAAATAATCAGTCAGTTTTTAAACAAGTTTTCAAATGTTTTTTCAAAATCTTGAAGAAGATATGTGACAAATATAAATTGATTTTACACTGAATTTCAAATACTCATGTATTCGTTTATTTATTCATTCCAGGAAATAATGGTTCTCTATTATCTTGATGTTTACATCGATGGTAAGTTCATCATTTTTCAAGCAGTACTATTTCTAACTCATTATTTTTTCAGACTTTGATCAGACTAAGCGATTATACTATGAAGGAATTTTCAGAGGTAAGCTTCATGTTATGCAACTTTCATTCGTGAAAAAATACTATTATTGAGATTACTTTTTGGCTATATATTGTGAAAATTCATTTTATGGGATAATGAACAACTGTCACTACATTTTTCCAATAATATATGAGAAATAATTCAGATACAGAAATCCTTTCGAGACAAGTATCATCTCAAGTTCTACCACGACTATGAAACTTTGATGAATCTTTCGTTAACAATATGGTGACATGTAAAATTCAAAATGGAATATTTTCGGCATTGGTCACGTCATTGAATACGTGAAACAGGTACTTTATGGAAGTGCTCATAAACAACACGCAAACAACTTCTAACAACAGTTAGAAGTGTTTTACGTGTTTGGCGATCATCATCAAATATTGTGTAAAACATGGAATTTAGTGCTCAAAAAAACATGTTGACAGTGGCATACGGTGATTGTACTCTGAGTCAAAAAAATATTAATAAGTGGTACAAGCTTTTCACGGACTTCTGGACGCCCCAGCACATCAACAACTGATGAGAATACTGAGAAAGAGAAAAAACTTGTTATGGAGAAGATGCTGAGGATGTCGGCATATCGGTTGGCTTTTGCCATGGAATCTTTTCTGAAATTTTGGGCATGAAGCTTGTTACAGCGAAGTTCGTTCCAAAATTGCTGTATTTTTACCAAAAAAACCGTCGCACGAAGTTTTGCTCACTGTTTTGTTCCGTTACCGTGGCATAGGGCATCAGAAGTTTTTGCCACATGTCGTACGATCAGTGAGGAGTATTGTATTGAAGCTGTGCACTGCTTGCGGGAAGCAATACGAAGAAAACATCTGGTATTGTGGAAAAACAACCCATGGCTCTTGCATCACTAAATTGCACCTGCTCACTCGTCATTGCTTGTTCGTGGTTTTAGGCCAAAAACAATACCATAATCATGCTTCATCCACTGTATTCACATGATTTGGCTCCGTGAGACATTTCCTGTTTACAAGATTATAATAATAATAATGGAGTTTTCAGCTCTTGGCGAGACGAATATCGTCCAAAAAGAGGAGGAAAAACGGATTAAATATCGAGATTTTCTCTTCGAACTCCGCAGACTCTATCCAGACCACTCTGTCAAGATGGTTGCTCTGATTATTGGAGTCCTTGGTGGAATGATGCCCTCTCTACTCTCGAATCTTAAAATCA
>WOGR01000917.1:0-22133 GCA_015342045.1 Leptinotarsa lineolata
TTTCCAAGACAGATTCTCTTTTAATGTATGGGTAGGCATAATTGGGGATTATTTAATTAGGCCTTATTTTCTACCCTTACGTTTGAATGGAGAGGCTTACCTACATTTTTTGGAACACGAGCTTCCCCAACTTATGAAAGATGTTCGCGTTTGTCTCCAAAGTCACTCTTGGTATATCCACGATGGAGTTTCTGCTCATTTTAGTGTGATAGCAAGAACTTTTTCAGACGTACCATATCCCCTACGATGGATAGGAAGAAGAGGCACTGAGTTTTGGCCCCCGAGGTCACCGGACCTCAATCCCGTCGATTTTTTCTTTTGGGGACACCCAAAATCACTAGTTTATGCTAGCCCCATTCAAAACGAAGAAATGTTGAGGGATCGCATCATAGCTTGCTGAGAAACGATAAGAAACACTCCGAGCATTTTTCAACGCGTACGGAATTCTTTGATGAGGAGAGCAGAAGCTTTTATTACTGTTGGGAGCCATCACTTTGAACAGTTGTTGTGATTGTTGTTTCTTTCAATTTTTATATGTTTATTTTCCTAATAAATAACATAGTACTTATCCGAATTGTTATTTTACAAACTCCGAAATGTAGCACTTTCTAATTGAATAATTAAACCTAACAAATATTTTTAATTTGGATTGAATAAGCAGTTCGATAATGTTCAGTTTAGAAGAAGTCTGTACGGGTATACTGCGTATAAAGTTTGACTAAAACTGCAAAAAACTCGTGACAAAAACCTACCATGTTTTGAAAAATTTCAACAATCTGTATTTCGAAAACGAATCATTTTTCGTTAAGAATTTTCAAGTAAAAAGTTGTTCATTTTGACGACATCCACCACATACTTAGTTTTTGTAATGTTCACAGCAACTTCACTTAGCGCCCTAGGAGCTAAGTAATATGCATCGATATAGAAAATTGTAAATATCTCGAAAACGATCACCTCCAGCGTTTTTGAGGAAGTGTACCTTTTTACTTGAAAAAGTTGTGGAAATTAGGTTTTTTCATGAAAAGTATCAGAAGTTTACTGTCAAAAAAGTTAGGGCAATTTGAAATAAATTATAACAGCGTACGCAGCGCCCTCTAGATGTTGCATGAAAATTAATACGAAATTATAATTTCCCACGTCAAAAACACTCCGTTTACCAAATTTCGTGCTAATAACTTATTTTTTGCAGGAGTTATTTTCAAAAAGCGAACGAAAAAATTCAATTTCGACCCCCTGTATCTCCGAAACGAAGCATTTTCGGACACAAGTTCATATAGACTTTTTTTCTTGAAATTGTCTCAGGAATACCTCACTTGAATATTTTAACGTACTTATGTTACATCCTGTATATCTATTTTACAAGAATGAAGTTGAGCGGGCAAAGTCAAATCATGAATTTAATTGATATTCTATAATGTAATGTATTGTAATGTAATCATAAACTTTATTTCAGCAAATTATGTCAAATTTACTTTCAATCCTCTGGGGAGAGCACGTGCCCCTCCCCCCCTAGATCCGCCTGTGCACTGGTAGAAGCTTCGCCAAACAGGAACAGGTAAAAAGGCCTTCACCGACTTCATCGAATCCCGAGCAAGGAAATTTTATGCTGACGGAATTAATAGACTTATGTTACGTTTGCAAAAATGCACTGATTCAAATGGCGCTCATTTCGATTGAATTAAATGGGTATTCACTGAGATATTGAAGTTTGAAGTAGACTCATAAAAACGGACAAAACTTTTGAAACAACTTGTTTACAGTCCAAATTCTTTGGAAACAGATATTCTGAGTATATGTATGAAAAAAGAATATTATGAGTATTTGAAAAAATAATAATGGGTAACAGCATAAATAAGATTCAGCGGCGATACTTAGTTTCTTTCTGGCCAGTCTCAACTGTTTTTGAAGCCACGCAACTATCAAATAATTTCATCGAAACAAGTCATGACTTGATGTTTTGTATTCATTGATTTGACAACTGACAGTTTGGCTATTTCATATCAGCTTGAACCTGAAAAATGAGTATGAAATTAAGCTCGTTCACCAAGGAATATTGTAAGTATATACTGCAATTGTATATGTAAGTTGGGCATCACTACAAAAATTTCATTCCGTAACTGTCCTCTACAGGAACTCGGCCGCATTTGTGCATTAGAAAATTTAACTTGAATAAGCATACTCAAATAATTTTGGATACATAATTTTTTTTAAATTGTCTATAAATTTCCGATATATCATCTGGCAAATCGGTATTATGTCATTATAGTATTTATCATCTACATACTTGATTAGGTAACATATACAAAGTGGACCATCAAAAACGTATCGCAAAAGTAGAACTGCCGAGGATGGAATTGTGACGAGTTAAGTAGCTTTGTGAGCTAAAAAGATAAAATTAAGATTGATTGATTGAACTAGTTTTGGCCAAAACCCAATGCAGAATCTTGAGCCTACTAGACTGTCAGCCTTGTCAGGTGTCATTTGTCAGCCGTCGTTTGTCACATGTGAGTTGTCATTAGATTTTTTTCGAAAATTTCGAAAAATCGCTAGGAGAACAACTTTCCCATTTTCAGATTCCTTTCAAAAATTAACCGCATGGAGAGCTCTATAGCGATGCTATAACTGATTGAAATGTCAAATCGTTGAATAAACATAGAGAAATCTAGTTACATTATTTTATTATTGAATAATTTTTGGGAAATAAAGGTTTTGGCTTTCCATTTCTTCATCTTTATGAAAAAATGTTCAAATTTTCCAAAAATAAGAAAGAAACAAATAATTTCAAAATAAACTCTTCAAAAAGATGTGTATATCATTCATAGGAGTAACTTTTTTAATCATTTAACCATAGCCTTGAATACTTGTTATGTATTAAAATGACATAATGATTGATTATCGATATCAATTATTACAGAATTTTATCTCATACTTGTTGACATTTGGACTACAACTCATTCTTTATAATAATTCAAATAGTAGTCCATCTCCAAGTGAAATTTTGATATTTCCAATTTCTCAAGGTTGTAATGTAACAAATATTTTTTCAGTAATTCCTTTTCGAAAAAATCGTTAGGTAATAGTTTTATACTTTTGTCTATACATTTCTACTTGATCAAACAGATATTAGTACTTTCATATATCCCTTAAATTCACTAGAAAAAAAAATAAAGTTATTTGAATATTGAAATAAAACTGTAAAACATTGAACGGGTATAACATGTTGCAACAAAGTATAATAGTCCGGGAGGTAGTGTCACTTTTTTATGTCATTTTACGCACAATGCAATTCAATTGAGAAAGTAGTTTTTATGTTACGAAATACCAAACCGATCGTCAGATCGCGTGACCGTAGTGGGTAGAGTCTGAGGAAGCTGCGGAAGATAACCAGTAATAAAAAAAAAGATTTTATTCACTCCATAATTTTCGCAGTTCAGTATTCTCAAGGTATATTCAACTAAAAAAGTCGTCAGACCCTGATCTGCGGGTGGATTGTTCGTCAATCACGCGTAGTAACGTAAATATCACCAAATTATTCGAAAAATTGGGTGGTGATTTATGTAAATCTTTACCAGGTTTTCATGCTTTCACGGGTTGTGGCTTTAACCCTGCGTTTTTCAGAAGAGGAAAGAAAGACCGTTCGATTTACTAAAGAAATCAAACAAGCTTTCATTCACTTATCTCAAGAGTTGCATCAAAACTCCCATGAAAATTTTGCAGTATTGGAAGAATTTGTTTGCCGTGTGTATGATTTTAATAATATAAATCATGTAAATCTATTGCGGGTAGCAGCATTCGTTACAACATACAAGGTTAATAAAAATAAAGATATTTTAAAAATTAATAAAACATTCGAGTGCTCTACTCTTCCACCGTATCTTTCAGAATAGCAACAACAATTATTGAGGAGCAGTTACATCGCTCAATTGTGGAATCACGCATCTCATCAATCACCAACTCATTCAACTCCAACTGATTATGGATGGAAAGAGAAGAATAACAGATATGTTTTCAAATGGTTCGAAGGAGATCAATTGCCTTCGAAACATAGCAACACGAACTCAATCGAAGATGAAAGCGATAATAATATAGGTATTTAACATACTTTTCTCTGACATTGAATTGTTAATCTTCAACCTCCACTTCATAGTAATGAATTTTTTCTGATCCTTTAGACGAAACAAAATAGCAAGACGACGATGAAGATTGCGATGAAAGCGGGTTGGAAGACAGCAGCGATGAAAGTTCACTGGGCGCGAGTGATTCTGATAGCGAATATGAAGAATCAGAATAATAATTTTCCACATTTTTATTATTTTTTATACGATTTTATTCATAAAATAAATTTTTAATCACGAAACCTATTAAAATTTACTATCATTTTCATAATATTGATAATCATTTCCAGTCTTCAATGATGAATCTATTATCTTTCTTTTATTTTATCAAAGTAAATGTATGCATTCTGGATTTTTTTAGGAAGATTGCTTTTTGAGTAAAAAAAATAAATATAATCGTCAGACGATATGAACGTGGTATAAAGTCCGTCAGTTGGACCGCAAAAGTTGCCGCACGCTTGATTCTTTCCAAGAGCTGAGATCCACTTCGAGTGCTCGAGTGATGGGTTTTCCACTATTTCCATAACGTCTGACAATTATTTTTGTACTTTATATGCTACAAACTGTCAACTGAAAAAATTTCAGACTGCATACTATTATTTTTCTTCCAAAATTCAGGATTACGTTACTACGCGTGACTGACGAACAATTCACCGGCAGATCAAGGTCTGACGAATTTTTTAGTTGAATATACCTTGAGAATAATGAACTGTGAAAACTATGGAGTGCATAAAATAACTTTTTTTTCATTACTGATTATCTTCCGCAGCTTCCTCCAACTTTACCCACCGCTACTGGAGAGTCTTGACGGTTGGTTTAGTATTCGGGTATATGGAAACAACTCTAATGAGTGAATTGCATTGTGCATAAAATGACTTTCATAAAAGTGACACAATCTCCCGGACTATAAGTGAAACTTATTAGAAAATAGCCTAAATGCAAATAACGTTTGAAAGGCCAACAATACATACAAAACAATACTTGCTGCGACATCAGTCAAGCATATGCTAAACGCGATAATAGAGATAAAAGAAAATCCCTATTGAAATTTGAACTAATGCTAGTTCTACCCTGCATTTGAATTTCCCCAACATTTTCGCTTCATTTCGTCCAAGATGCATACAAATACCATGGTGTAATCTTTGTAGTCTATACCTTTGTATATATAGCCTATTCTTTTCATTTATTACAAAGAAGCTCAGAACTGGCTTCTTCGTGTACCGTAAAATGTTTAGTACCTACTCTGACCACCAGAGGGCGATGCTAGTACGATGTCAGTATTTAATATGATTACCGATAAAACTGAGTAGCAGTCGCTGACAAACCAGTCAGTTTTTTGATTTAATTTTCGATATGATCCGGTCGACTGGTTGTCAGCGATTGCTAACTTCCCAATTCTGTTGATTCTCACATTAAATACTGACATCGTACTGCCATCGCCTTCTGGTAATCAGGGTGAGTACTAAAAATTTTACGGTACACGAAAATGTCAGTTCTGAGCTTTTATGGACTATATTATAGTCTATATACAAAGACTATATACAACGTTTGTATTCTTTGATATGATAAATATGAGGTATCGGATTCGCAACATCTCGATGAATCTCGCGTAAGCCTCGGCAGGAAGCGGGAAGTCGTAGACTGAATGCTGAAATGACGCTCTGTTGGACAGAGAGCCACCCGTTTACACCAGCGGGAACGCCTCCTATCGGCCTGTCGTGGGTCTATGAGGCGGCGCTTTACCCTGTGGACGTCCTGGGGCTCAATGTCAAAGTCTCATCCTGCTAATCCCCCCCTTTTCCTTTACTAATCCTTTTCCTGTCCCCCACCTACTCCCGTTTGTGGGAGAGATGTAAATATTGTATATATACTCTGTACATTGGACCTTAGATTTACTATAGAGAAATAAGAAATTTTTATTAATCTTTGATATATTACAAAGGTGTAATTCTAATCATTGTGTATTTTTGGTCTGCTATTTTTTATCCTCACTGTATTTTTGTAAATACTATAAAGTCTTTGAAAAAGGAAAAACGGAAAAAAAAGAAAAAAACAAGAACATTTCATATATTTTTACCATTTTATGTATTTATAAACATGATCTCTTTGTCGACAAAATGTATTACATTTTAGACAATAAAGATCTATCTATCTTAGCCAGCCGTCACACAGAGTGATCTTTCACACTAAGACTTTCGAGCTTATCCTGCCAACTTTTATTGGTGAACTCGAAGATGCGTTCATTGGCCTCCGCCGCAAGTCTCAGCATGTGATCCTTGTAGCGGAGGTCTCGTGTTCGCTGCCACCATGTGCGTTAGTGGTTTTTCTCCTTCATGAGTTCAACAGTATCCAGTGGAAGATTATCTCGATGTCCTTTCACCAAGATTTTATTTTGTCGATCTGTCTCTAGATTTCTGGATGTTTGAGACGAACTGCTTACAGACCACGTAAACTACCATATCCTCAAATATTTAGAAGGCTTCAACATCTTGAGCGATCTTCGATATGAATTTCGGAAACAAAGATCAACAGGCGATCTCCTATCGTATGTCACCCATATTTGGAATAACGCAGTCTAGGAACATGTTGAATCAAGAGCTGTTGCGCTTGATATTTCTAAGGCCTTTGACCGTGTGAGGCATGGGTGTTTGCTGGTCAAACTTCGATGCTATGGCTTGTCGGATCATTTCTGTGTATGACTCTCTAGCTACCTGAGAGAACTTTCCCTGCAAGTAGCCGTCGAATACTTTTACCGTCAATGCTGGTGTTTCCCAGGGATCCATATTGTCTCCAACCCTTCGTTTATTGTATATCAACGACTTATTGGAAAAACCAAGAATCCAATATATTGCTTGGCTGATGACAACACACTTGGCTCGTCATTCCATTTGGATTCCAGGAAATCGTCTGCGGATGCACATCTTCACCGGCAGCAGGGGGATGCATATTTTTTGATGCTTTACAAAGCTCAGATCATACTTTTTTTGGAGTATTCTTCTCATGTATGGAGCTCCGCCCCTAAGCGCACCCTAACGCTGCTTGATTCCATTCAGAAAAGAGCCACCCGACTGATTGGAAATGCGAACATCACTTGTATCCTTGATAGTTCGGAACATCGAAAAGGTTGGAGATTTGTCTCTTTTCTATAGATACTTTCACGGGAAGTGTTCCACTAAGAGCGGTACATACCAGAAATACGCGACGGACCGTGGCTGCTCATCGTTTTGAGGCCCAACTCGGTACACTTCAAACTTCACTGTTCAAGAACTCTTTCACTTGGAGAACTACGTTTATGTGGAACAAACTTCCTGAGAACGTTTTTTCACATGGATTCAATCTCCAGCGATTCAAATCCAATGTGAATCGCTTTTCGCACAGGCACCGCTCTTAGACAGCAGATATGTTGCTTTTTATCACGGTTAATCCGTTCATAGCTGATCTGAACTCCCTCCAGTCGATACCCCTGTAGTCGTACTTTAGTCTCCTTGTTATCGGATTATCTCTAAAGAGCACCGGACAGTGGTCAGAGCTCAGCTCGTCCACTGTGATCAGCTCACCCAGGTCTCTGACGTTTTTGTGGAGTACAAGGACAATCGTGGTGGGCGACGAACCATTCCAGAGATACTGGGTCGGCTCATCTGGAATGTCGAAGTTAATATTGTTGTTCAGAGAGTATTCCCACAGAGTCCTCCCATTGACGTTAGGTCGATTGAGTCAGTTCCACTCACGCCTCTTGGTGTGAGTGGAACTGCCTCACACAACCAGCACGTTCAACAAGTTGTCCAAATCGAGAGGGCGAAGTGTCCGTCCGGCCGGTTTTACACTGCAAATAAGAAGGTACCATTAGCGAGCTCAACACCTATGTCACTCCGTTGCTGAGGTATCTACGTATGTGCGATACATTTTCTAATGATTATAGCTACCCCTCCGCCTCGCACCGCGCCAAGGCGATCGACCCGGACGGTGACAAAGCCGCGTAGCTTGTTTATGTTCCTGCCGGTGCCTCGCTTCGGACAGAAACATTATATTCACCTCGTGTGTGTGGATGAAATTAACAACACTAGGTTATTTGTTGCTAATTCCATTCACGTTCAGCATACATGCTTTTAAAGGCATTTAGAAGTTATATTTATGGATACCGTCCGCGAACATCGCGAACGCATTCCACTTTTCCAGGGGGTTCGCAAGGTTGACCATCTCGCTGAGCTTCCGAAATTGGTTGCTTACAGGGGAGTCTGTTGGGCTCCAATCGAGGGTCTTCCGCTATTCAAAGTTCGCTCACCTTCCACTGGTGGATGGGTGGGGAGCGGAGGCGAACCTGGCTTCCCAGGCATTAACCTTCGATACAGGTGCCGGTACCCACTTTGGGGTCGGTTGCCGTGCGGGCCGTTTGGCTTCGACCTCCTCCGCGTGTTCCTGGTAGACTGGACAGTTTCGGGAGTTTACGGGGAGATATTCATTACAACGGCGCACCAAGCCGGTTCTGTTATAGGTTCTTCACATGTTAACGTGTGGTGCTTCTCCGCAAACTTTAGGCACCTAGGTGTTCTATAACAATTATTGGTAGCGTGGCCTCAATGTTGGCACTGCACCAGGTTTCTCAGCTCCCAAGAAATTCTGGTATGTAAGATATACCTTTCATCGCCATTGGGGAAGCTCAGGGTGAACTCCTTGTCTGCGATAACCATGTATAGGGGACGGAAATCCGTCCTAAGTTTATACACGGCTACCACCTGAGGTCTTCCTCGATGTTCTCAAGTGTGTGAGTATGGAACTCCATATTTTCACCTTCAACAGTGTTTACTATCGAGTAATGATCCTTACGGGATTTGGTATATATGAGGGTTGACCTCTCGGTATATTTCACCGAGAAGTTTTCCTCCAACATGCTTTTCAGCTCTTCCGTGAGCCCTTTGTTTACGGGAACATTGAGAACAATTGGACGATGAATCCCGCCTTTCGTCCTTGCATTTGGCTTTTTATTGCTTTTGGTGGAACCTACCAAGGTTTCAACCTCCATATTACTTTGGTATCGCTTAATGAGCTGAATTTATTTGTGATTTTTTCCTGAGGTCTGCTAGTTGGTTGCGGCTTTCTGCTAGTCTTTCTGGGAGCAATAAAATCATCTCCATTTACAGGATTGGGGGTAGAAAGGGAAAGATAGTCTTCTATCGATCCTCTAGTCATTGGTCCTGCGGTCTTTGGTGGCGTCCTCAAGATTCCTGCCAACTTCTGTAATCTTCTAATTTCCGCTTCCGCCTTGGGGATGAGCAGTTCCCGGTAGTGATGGCGTCGATTTGGCTTTGTCTCATCACAAGTTAAGTTAAATATTTTGACGGCAGGGCCAACCTCTATTTTGGCTGACTTTTTAGTTAATTTTCTCTAAGGTCTTTTTTCTGATGAGGTCAATCTTGGCCTGTACGTCACGACGTTGCCAGGGCTAGGGATTCTGCTTTCAGTTTCCTTCTCTGGGTCAGGTGGGGAGTCAGACTTCTGACTCTCCTCCTTTTCCTCTTGCGGAGAGTTTGTTCCTCTTGCGGGGAGTTTGTTCCTCTTATTTGCTGGAGGATACGTCCTTTCTAGGAGGGGGAGTCTTTCCCCTCTTTGATAATAATTTGGACTCAGCCTTAATCAATGTTTCGGTATTGTCCTTCTCGCTAAGGGAATTCTCCCTCGGCATTTGAATAGCCTTCAATTGGCCTACGGTTTTGGCCATTATGTTCAGGCGGATACCTTCTCCCTCTCCTGGTCTAGGTCTTTCAATAAGCTCTTATACCTTGGTGTTGGTACCAGAGACTCCATCTTTTCGAATTCCTCTATATGTGTGTCTTCTTATCTGGCTCTATGGTGATAGTGGGTGGATTTTCCTCATAAATCAGTGGGATTGTATTTAAAACTTCTTTTTCTCCTGGGAGATCATGGACATCCGCTATGACTACCTCTGTTGAAATGTTTTGGATAAAATGAGGTAGAATTAAAGGAAAGGAGCCTGTGGTCGCTTCACCCTCCGCACCGGGTTGCACTCGTCCCCACTACGCGGTTTTTTTGTGCCCCCGGTGCACTGGATGACGCTCCTCTCCAGGTTTCTACTTTCCTCGTTGGTAGGCGTTGTGCTATCTTCATCCAAGTTTTTTTTCATCCTCTAGTTGTTCCTGTAGCGTCATATTGGTGGAGTTTTCTTTTTATTCAAGTTTGCGAATATTTCGCATATAACCTGCTCTATTCTTATAAATCTCCGATTTTTGTAGAGATTTTCCTGCTAGTAGATGCCTCGCTATCATTATCAAGTTTTTCTTTGCTGCTCCTGTCTCCAGGGGTATCGGGACGGGATTTGATTTTACTCTTCGCCTTACTAGAGGTTTGCGAGGACTGTTTAGCCTCCGGTTTATTGGCTCCGGGACCCGACCCCGGAGTTGTTTTCTTCATTAGTTAATCTCCCATAAGTGTAGGGGAAAAGGTTTTCCCAAACCAATCGGGTTTGGGAAGTAGTGAATTTTATTTCATTATCACTTACAGAGAGTGTTGTGTCACCACACTTTCTAAAGAAAGAAAATACTTTTCTTCGTCCAAGGAAAACGATTTTTTCAGCTTTTGTCAGTCACTCACTAATAAAGAAATTTGCTATCCCTTGGTAAAAACGAATGGAATGCGTATCACAAACAAGGTCACCTCGACTGTTCTATACTGCGCCTGCAGCGTATTCGTTGAGGAGACATGTACTCCTTAAATTGAATATTGTGTCCAAGGCGAGGATAATTTGCAAGCTAATTCGGAAAATATGCTAGAAATACATTTTCCAAAAACGAATTCACATTCTTGTTCTTTCGCCAATTCATGAAAGTTGTGTATTAAGATTCTTTTTTTTTGTGTATTTGGATTCTTTTTTTTATGTATTCGTTAACAATCTTCATTTTCACCACATTACTAATTTCAGAAGGAGTACATTCATTTTCACTTTTCGAATCTATAAAAACTATATTGTCATAACGAGAATTGTCACTTCAATGATTGGGTTTGACGTTTGAAAACAATTCTGAAGTAGGTAAATTCTCAAGGCCTACACAACAGTAAAATTATGAATTTGCTTCCACAAGATAGTGAGTGATGAATCTAATCAACTGTAATTGATTCAAAGGTGTGAGATGGGTTATTTGGCTACTAACTCGACAGGAAACGGTCAAATAATTGATGTTTTTTTTCAATAGTCGTAGAAAAAATAGTATTTTCAATATAACAACTAACGAGTCTTTCGAATATCAACAAATTTTTAGAGCAAGGCATTCCAAGGTTTTCAGTAATGAATTGCATCATACCAAATATGCTCAAAAGAGACCTATTACTTACGAGGATGCAAAGTGTATTAGAAATCAAATGCTGGTTTGAATTTGGTTTGAAGGAGTTCAAAACTTTTCTCAAAAACCTCTATAGTAATCATGAGTTGTTAGTGCATTTCTCTCACTTTCAGTTACCTTTGTGTAAAAACTAGAGTATTTGCATCAATAAATAAATAATTATTCAACAGCTACATAATTTTTCTCACTGAATCAGTGAATGACAGATTTTTCAATTGTAGAAAAGATACAGGTAAAACACACTGTATGGTGATTTTTGTACAACTTTGCAACTTGGCCAGTTATCTCAGGAGGATCATGGACGTGTTTCGAAGAGTTCGTTTCAAACCAAATATTTAATTAAACAATAAATTATAATTATAATATATAAAAAATGTAGTTTACAAGATTTGTGTAAAATATCGAGACCAAATAAATAGGCACTTTGGTCTGTAATGCTTATATTCACTAACTTGTAAAAATCTAGTATCTTCTGTGTACCCAAACTATAACAAAGAAATATACACAAAAATGAAAATACAGAGTCCACTTTAATACAACACGAAATGAATGTTCAATGCTTTTATTGGTTCAAAGTTCAAAATATCTTTTTTTTATAGTATATACACAGTTTGGTTCACTTTCATATCAGTACGATCTATATGACACAAACTACTAATTAACTCAAGTTAATTACAAAAATCAATTCTATTTCGATCCACGAGACCAAAATTTTTTCACATACGAAACGCACGGTGAGGATATCATATGTTCATATAACAACAGAACATGGCATTTCATCAACTATTTCAAATTATCGATATCAGAATGTCCAGATAACATACAGACATCAGATGGATGTCTCCAGAATTTCCAATCCATGTCCAAAGTATATCTTATTTATGTCCACAAGATACTGTACATATTTTGGATATCTTGATGTCCATAGTACATCCAGTGAAACATAGCCAACTGAGGGACAACATACTTAAGGATATTTTGACCTAAATTGGATATCTGGACATCTGATAGATGTATAGGACAGTTAACTTTAACTGTCCTATACATCTATCAGATGTCACCTGGCGAGAAGGATAAGATGCAAAAATGTTTTCGTTTTTCTACTTCAGTAAGAAATTGAACCGAAAAAAAACTGTTTCTTTTTGATCTACAGACTCGCTAAAATCAGGGATATCCTATAGTAGGACTGATAGTTTTTCATCTCAATAACGAATCCCTCAATTACAAAGTCACTTAAAGATCACTGAGAATTTTTTTATATAATCAATAGTTTTGAATTATCGATTATTAAATATTGTGGTCCTTTGACACATTTGTATTCAATATATCAGCAGGGTCATTCATTTTTCTGGCTAGATAACAAATTTCAGTTGAATATAATTTATATAGTAAAAAAACTCCAATGAAGTAAGTGACCTTTGATAAATTAACATGCTTCCATCTATGAAAAAGTAATTGGAAGGATGAATTTCTTGGAATGGAGTGAAAATTATTTGCTAACTGGTGCAGAATTTCTGGAACTACAAACTAGATTGTAAAAAAATGAAAATTGTTGGCATTGTAGGAATTTTAGAGTGGTTGTCTAATTACCTTGAAAATAAAGAAAAAGATTGAACAAAATGTATCAGGAGAAATCGTATGTACCATAAGGAATTTTCTTGGTTTGCATATGTTTGTTATATGTTGATGATGTGCTGAATGCTAGAAGATGCTTAATTTATTTGTTTGCTGATACATTCATACATTTCTCAGGTTCAAGCTATGGTCTGGGTAATCAATGAGACAGATATATCCGCTATTCTTTGACAACTTTATCGTATTTGTTCCAGATCCTCTATTTTATTCAATTTCCTACAAATCATAAAATTAGATCAAAGATCATTTCATCCGATAAACTTTTATATTCATTTCTTCATAACATGATACTGTAAGTTTTAGTCTGTACAACTTCCACTTTTTTGAAAATTTCAATTAATTGCTACTTTTCGAGCAAAATCCTAATTTCATAGATGGGTTTATATTTGATTTAATATGTTCATTTTTGAACAGTACAATAATATGTTCCAGATGCTTCAATATCTGGTCAACATTTATTTTTATTCAGTTTTTTGAAGAATGTATATTTCATTCAACTACAGACATAACATTGTGATCACAACGAAATTTTTATTGTGTTGTAAGGTTTTTTTAAAATATATTCCAGAATATTCAGCTACCGGACTGAGTCATTGCCCAGAAATTGTATTTGCCTAAAGTTTGGGGCGGTATTAGATAAGTATTGGGAATAAAGGAATATAAACTTTTGTTTGCAATTTTACCTAGTACGGATTAAGGGGTAAACAATAAATGGATATTCAAATGACATTTGGGTTCTTGTAGATATATAAAAAGCAGTTTATGTAGAGGCAAATTCGGATAATTGTGATATCACCGGTCATGACTCGGTCCAGTACCTGTATCTATCTAGCAGAAAGCTCTGCGAGTTTATCAGCTGTCACATAATCGTATCCCGAGGCCAGTTTTTTCATCTTTTATTATTTTGAAGACCCAAGTCTTTGTTCCAGGAGACTACATATGATTTTTCATAAATAGAAGATTGTCTTAGAAACTCTAATATATTTGTTTTCTAAGACTAAGCTATAGAGTGTGAACCACGGCTTCACTTCATATAATTGTATTTTTTTCACAAATCAGCTAACATTTTCAGTTGCAAGCCCAATATGTCTTGTTCAGAGGGAAAAAATCTGAAAGGACGTTTAACAATTTTCTTGGTCTATGAACCGGATAAGAATCCTATCGTATTTTCCCATTGGTTTTACAAGCCGAATTTTTCAAATATTCATATTTGCATCTTATCCAAATGAGCCGGTGACGTATTTCATTAGTTGGGTTGTATGCTACAAAATGAAAACTAATGATAAAACAATTTGGCAGTACTACTGCAACCAAGTGGAAAAGCTTGCTTGGTTATAAACAACGTATTTGTACTAAAATGTAATGATAAAAATACAATAAAATATGAATAGCAAGCATTCCAACAATTCCGATCTAGCACCAATTTGTCCGAAAGGAAATTAAATTTTCAAAGAGAGTACATAAATGTGAAACGCATACGAACTAAATTGTAATAAAAAACAAATTTCGATTAAAATTATATAAATACTATACAGATATAAATCATTTCAAAATAAAATAAAACTACACATGGAGCTTGGTTGACAATTTTTCGATATCTTTCACACTTTGGTTAGTATTTGTATTAGTGAATTTCTTGAAAATCTTTAGTTTCACATAAACAGAGAAAATCCATGAGGGACCAGAGTAGTATTAAATGAATATAATAGTTGTAACACAAAGTAGAAAAATTCAATTAGTATATCAAGTGTAGTGATTCTTATTTCTATATATAAATTAAGTAGAATGCTATTCAACAAATAGCTTAATAATTGACATATTTTACTGGGGAATTTTGAAGGTGAACGGGAATCAGTTTGTTTTTAATAATTTAAAGAAAAATCATTGGTTGTAAGGATTTTTTCATGATTTTTCGAATATTACATTTTATGTAATTTATATTTTTTATCTACTTTGATATTTTCAGGTGTATTTATAATCGAATAAAACGATGGAAATTATAAATAAATATATTAAAAATTGATATAAATACCACAGTAAAATTATTTGGTACTTTGTTATTTTTAATGGACAACAAAGTGGGGAAGATTTCCAAAAACTTCCAACTGCTTCACATAAATCGAGCAAAAACAATTCAACACTGGTTTAGTTGATTCCAACCTTTAGATAATCAATAATAATAAAATCAACAATGCAAAAAATTTTAATAAGTTGCTTACTAACGTTATCGTGTTGATATGTACCATATTTTAGGAATGACAAATAACTAAAAAATATGGTTTTCATCTATTGTTTCTTCTGAATTCCCGATACTATCAACTGCTTTAGATCTATTCAGAAATACATTCAACTTTTAGAAAATAATGATAATTTCACTTCTGTTATTAATCTGTTGAAACTTAAATTAATTGGCTTCGAATTATTTCAAAAACAAAGAAGAGCTTCCAATCATTTATGAGAAAATGAAAATATTCAGAGAAACGCCAAAAAAAATCAACAAATACTACGACTGATTTGTAAGATATCAATGAAATTGTTATCAATTATACAACCTTTCAATATATCGTCAAATGCTCCTAAATATACAGAGTGTTTTCAAAGTAATTTATTTTATCAGCTATATAAAAGTTGCATAAGAACAGTCAATATTTCAAAAAATAATTATGTGATTTCACATATTTTTTATCTACGACCACTGCCCTGTAAAAACTATACGTTTTGTGTTTACTACTGATATCGTTTATCTAGGTATGGCTTTTTGCGGTATTGTAGAGTTTTAAGTACAAGTTTTGGTTAGATCACTTCATTATGCAACTTTTTTGTAGGTTATTTTTGATATATCAACTCCTTTTGACGAATTTTACAAGTTGTTTAAATAAACAATAGTACTTTGAAGGCACCCCCCGTATTGGCTCGAGGGATTTTTTGTCTAAACTTGTTTACAGACAAGTGAATCAACTCACAAATGCACTGACTCAAAACCAGCTGAATATAAAGTTTCTTTGGCTGAAAGGATGTAGGAAAAATAAAGTTATTCAATACCCATTCGAAAAAAGTATTATAAGTAGTGTTTCAGGTGGGACAGTGCTATTTATTGATGTCAAATTTAACATTAATAATTGCAAACCCTGTTTTTATGTTAAATTTTCCCGCTTTTTCACTCCATCACTTAAATATTTTGTATTTTTTAAATAATATAAAAACTACAAAATTATTATTGAAAAAGATCCACTTCAATCTCAGAATATTCTTTAATTCCGACTTTGAGCTCGTAATTTTTTCAAGAAAATTTGTAGCCTTCTAAGCTATCATTATATTTTCATTTTTCAAATCGATTCTATAACGAGTTCAAAAGAAAAAAAATGGATGAAATTTTCCATTATTCGAAGAGATTTTCAAATTTAGTTGATTGTCAAAATAATGAAAAAATAATTCGCGCATTGAGATGTTCATCGGTTGAATTGTCTAAAAAGAACTTTTTATGAAAAGTGTTAGATAGGTAACAGATAAGAAGATTACAAAAATATATAGAAGAAATGGGGCTATTGGTAGATGTTCTCTAAATAGGATTTGGGAACACAATGATGGCAAATACATCAAAGCGATTTTTGCTGACCCATAAGATTCAGCTCGGATGACTGTCGTGGATGTGCATTTGTTAAAGTGAATCAGTCATTTGTCACCGACCATTCACAAGATTTTGATGCATGGAGCCGAGGGCATATCTCATGCAATCTTACAGATTGACCAATTGTTGCAAGAGGCAGCTGAAGCCTTTCACAACATTTTCGTCAGAACAGATTGAATTTGCTACTTCGGACCCACATTTGAGCTGTACCAGAAAAAGGCAGCATGAAAAAATCATAATTTTCGCAAGAGGTGATCTATTTAGTGAGAGCAAACACTCCAACTATATCTTATGCAGAAGATAACAATGAAGACATCGATCATGGAGAAGATAAAAGGCAATCAATATTGAATATGTACGCAAAGTCTAAATATACCTTGATTATGACTATTCACTGTTTCAATTTAGTTAACAGCCAAAAACACAATAATTAAGTTTGTCCGGTTGTATTACTCGTGTGTACTCTCATGTGTCGCTACACATTTTTCTTTTTGTTCTCTCGTTTCGATTTTTAATTCCAAAAATTTGTTAATTCTGTGCACTATATCCAGGTTCAAGATCAAAATTTGTTCTCCGAAAAGGCAAGTTGTACTTAATATTTTTCGTTTTGTTCTCATATTTTCCTCGAAATTCTGTTATGAAAACCCAGAACATTTCAGAATAATATCCGAGTGGGAAGCCAAATCTATGTTTTGTTGGGGCACCAGAAGGCTGACCCTATTTCAGACCAACATACAACTGCAATAACCTGTTGTACGATCGACCACAATGTCCACGGTGCTCAAAAAAAACTTATGACTGACGAAAATTTTTCAGAGAGACATTCAGTCTTCCGCATCACAGTTGAGAACTCAACATTTTTCTGGTATTTCAAAAGTGAAGTATGGCGTGTTCTTTGAAACATATTTTCAGAGATCTTTAATTTGACCAACATAGTTCTTTAACTTATTTTGTGAATCTACGATTTTCTTTAATTTTTTTCATCCCACTTGGGTTACTTAAACGTATACAGATATTGTATAAACTATCTTATACAGTTTTTATGTAAACGAGATTCAAAAACTCATTTCAAATACGAATGAAAATCATTTGAATCAATTGACATCCGCTATGACACCAGGCCTCTGATTATCAGGAAATAAGCTACAAGTGGCCACACTATTTAGTTTTGTGCAGTATGCATGCCTTCAGAATGCAGGTGCAGAAAATTGCATATATTAGAAATAAACATAAAAAAAGTAACTCGTTTACTTCTATTCTGAACCTTCATGTTACACCAGAATTTTTGATGTACTGACATTTATGTCAGTTTACTGATCTGAATATCAAATTAGTTGAGCAGATTTACTCAAATACAGTTGAAAACTATACATATTTCTGGAATTTCAAAAGTAAAATATGGTGTGTTCCTTGAAACGAATTTTGAGAGATCGTCTAATTTGACCAACATAGTTCTTTCGGTGATTTCGTGGATCCTTGATTTTTTATCTCATTCCGGTAACCTGAAACGTATTCGGACATTGCATAAGTTACTTCCTTCAGTTTTTATGTGAACTTCATTTTAAAAGTCGTTTCAATTGCCAATTGATAAAGTGACCTAAGGCCTTTGATAGTGTGGAAAAAAGTTGAAAGTGGCAACTGTTTTGTGTAATATGCATGCCTTCAGAATTCAGGTGCGGACAACAGTATATATTATAGTACAATTCTATAATGTTAGGAAATAAATTCTCAGAAATATTATTGCATTTAAACGAAAACATTGTTGTCAAGGTTGTTATTCCATATATTTTATTATTGTTTTTCCTCATCTGTTTAGTATAATTTTTGTATGCCACTGTAAGAGGCAGATTAAGGCAAAAACGTTAGTCATTTTTCAGAATTTAGTGCCTACTATTTTGGAATTATAGTATAGAAGTAAACCTAAAAAATATCTCGCTTACTTTGAGCCTGAGACATCACGTGATACCAGACTCTTTGATATATATGGGAGCACGAGAAATTGTCAAGTGACTTGGCAGACATGAATTTATAGTCAAAAATCTATTATAATCACCCCTTCACATCAACTTTGTTGTCAAATGCTTATAACATTTCTACAGAAAATCTGTAGAGGGTCTCATAATGTTCAGTATAAGATTAATTCGAACACTGAGAGGATTTGTACTATTATTTTCAGGTTGTATATCTGAACTACACCTATGTTTGATTCGTTTTGATATTAAAAAAATGTGATTCAATAAAAAAGGCGTGAATTTTTCTTACTGGGTTTTTGAAAATTGAGATGCCCCAGAGAATTGCAAAGTCTGGACTGAATTTAAGAAATTCAACTAAATTCAAATTTGACGTTGAGAAGTCAAAGAAAATTTCAAACTTTATAAAAGTGAAATATCATTCATTAGTTCATTCAACAATAAGTAAACATATTTCTTTTTATTCTTCTCAGTCGTTTCCTTAATGAAAAGTGTGAAACAACTTAAATTTGTTCAAACCTATTTGCTCAATGAATAATTAAAAAGAAACATTACTTTATGGTATAAAATCACTTTTTCTAATGGTAGCCAAAAAGGGGTTTTTTCGACAGAAAGTTAGTTCTGTAGAAAATTCAATACTCATATTTTGGTCTGATATTTTTGACCTTAATAGAAGCACAGAAGCATTCATGCGCCAACCATGAGGACTTTTAAATGGAAAAAACTGAGCTGGTTCTTCATATTGACATTTTCAATGAGTTGACTGAAAATTCTAAGCACAGTCTATTTGAAACAACCCTCTGTTGTCTGTGGAAAAATCCAAAGCATTTCTCGATTTACTTGCCATCAAATGACCAATTAAAAATTAGGACCAAACAATATATCCCCAAATTACATAACCCGAAAGATTCAAGTACCCATAATAACACTGCTTTTTTCCCTTTTTCAATACAATAATTAACAAATGCGATATGACAAAAACCATATTTTCGAGTGCAGTAATGCAGTGGACTCTGTCGGTTCAACTAATGGATCTAATAGGTAAATATTTGTAATTTGTACATGGATGAGCAACATTTTAACAAGAAAGGAAATCATAATCAAAGAGATCGGCTAAGCCTTCTGTCGCGTCTAAACTGAAATTGTACTCGGATTGCATGAGAGGTTCCAAAGGTACCAGTTCGCTGCAGAAAAGAGGGTCCATAATTCCTGAAAAAAAACGACTAACTGAATCAAGGGTTACAACATAGGAATATTCAATAACAAAAATCACAATCCAAAATAAGCACTTTTCTCAATCACCAGAAATGTGTTAGAAAATCTTTGTTTTATTATGTGATATAAGAAAGTCATGAGGCTCAAAAAGACCAAAATGCTCACTGTGGATAATAAACTAAAATGTGAGAATAGTATAAATACAACCATGAATATTCTACTAGACTAAAATATAATTTCATCCAAACTGAAAATATGTTGAAAATACAGAAGAAAGGACGGCACTAAACAGCCGTCATGTGTCATTCATTTACCCTTTCAAAAAAAATATATTTCTGATATGCCTTGTGATACTGAGCTTTATTCATAGATTTTTTTCAATAAATGTATTTGAATCCAGTTTTTGATTGTGTAGCGTTTGAAATTAACAGTCTATGAATCCAAAATAGCTATTTATGATGTGAGTGTTGAAAGTAAGGTTTTATTTTGTGAATTAAAAAGTTTGCGAAACGAGCGTAACGAGTTGAGGAACTTCACGAACAAAATAAAACTTACTTTTAACACAAATATCATACAAAGTTTTTTGTACAACTGTCCTGTTTTCATAAAAAAAGATAAATGTTATGTTATCCCATTTGCTGTGATGTGGCCGTGTCAGGTGACGCCGAATCACCTGGTTACCAACAAACAGTAATGTTTACAGATCACACGTTTTTATTTAAAGGCACATTTGAAGTTCTTGCTAGTGTTTGATGTCTTGCATAATGAAGAACAATAGTATGAAATTGTGTGTTCCTGGCAGTATCGAAGAGGCTGCAAAAAGAGCTTCAATTGAACTGTTACCAAAAAAATGCGATCAGCAGTACGACATCGCATAATCTAATTTTCTTAGCGGTAAAGACTTAAAAACGTCTAGGAAATTTCGGCGAAACCGTCTTCTTAGCCTATCTAGAAGAGAAATCAAAAATATGGAACTCGTCAACTTTGTGGAGCAAGTTTTCAATGATCGACTGCGCTCGTTAAAAATAGTGTTGATCTAAACAAATATTTCAATATAATAGCATTTCTAAAGCGGAAAGTTATAGGCTCAAAAAATCAAAAACTCACATTTGAACAAATCCACAGGTTTATAAATGAGGCGCCAGATGAAAAATAATTTATGAGAAAATTTGCTACTATTTTCGGAATATATGAAGCTTGCCGGCGTGAAGAGCTGTGTCATTTATTAATAGAAGACATAAAATTAATGGATAAATCATTGATTGTTCAAATTCCAAAAACAAAAATAAGTCTTCTTTTTGCATTGTTGGAAAAACATTGACTATTTTAATGAATCCGTTGCATTACGCCCTTCTGTTATCAATCATCAACGTTTTTTTCTGAAATACTCAAATTATAAATGCAGTGCCAACCCACTTGATATAAACACATTTGGGAAAATGCCCTCTACCATTGCTGAGTTTCTGAACCTCCCGGAACCAAAGAAATATACAGGTCACTGTTTCAGAAGGTCCTCTGCTTCTTTGCTAGCAGAATCAGGAGCAAATATAATGGATATTAAGAAGCACAGAGGATGGAAGTCTAGAACGGTAGCTGATGGTAACATCAATCAATCTATTTCTTATAAAAAGGCTATTGCTGAAAGAATAGTCCAACAGCTTCTCCAGCGTTACAGCAGTCCTCTTCACTTCAAGAATTAAATGTTAATGTCCATGAAATGGTCAACCCAGCTAGTTCTAATATATAACAAGGCTCTTCAACATCGCAAAGTATTAATATCAGCAATTGTAGTTTTCATTAATGTGTATAATGTGTATAATATATCTATTGTCTAATGATTGTTTTGTTTTTTGCTATTTTTAACACGCTACTTTATAAACATCACCTTTTAATACTCTTGACAATCATTAAAAATGTCACTTTTAATGACATTTGTACAAAAAACACTTTATTGTGAAATTTTCATTTAACAGTTTCACGAAAACATAACACATGTTTTGCTAAACAATAGCTTCTTCAGTCGTCTATAGCGGAGTACAGACATGCCTGAAGAAGCTATTGTATAGGGAAACACGTGTTATGTTTTTGAAAGAGTATTTAGTGAAATTCTAAACGATACGATACGATATTTTCTTAATCACGGGTACTCAACGTTTTCCTATTTAATATCACCCCGTATATGGCTTCACACACAAATAGTTCGTACCAATACTTTTTG
>WOGR01000918.1:0-22126 GCA_015342045.1 Leptinotarsa lineolata
ATTATTCGTACGAAAATTATCTTTCACAAAAAGCCAACGAGCCACCCCCTTTCCATTAGCAAAAATCAAGTTAACTGAAAATATTCATATTTGCGACTGTAAAATAATTCTTGAAACGACTGTGAAGTCACAAGACTCACAGTCGTAGTTTTCCTATGTTACTTGATCAAGAATGAAGCGATTCACACGATCCATGGCATTATAGATAAAAAAAATAGTATAAAAATGATTTTATTTGTCAAATATTCACAGGTGAAGTATTTTTGTATTCAGAATGTCATTCTTGACCTAAATAAGTAAAAATATAAAGAATATCCCATTTAAAAATCGAAAGTTGGGGTCATTTCCGGTCAAACCAGAAGTACGGCAAAGCAAGTATATCAGGAAATGTATATTGAACTATAATACACAACTCCTAAATTTTGTTTTTCACCCGGTATATCAGATTTTTTATTCTTCAACTTTTTTGGGTCATACAAAGTTGCTATTATAACTAGGATATTTTCCTTTGAGAAAAACATTACAAAAATACCTATCAACTTGTCTCTTTCTGGATTTGGCTGCAACAAATTCATTTAAAAAAGCAATGACAACATTTATTTTCATGAAGCCAACGATTGAATTTCAGGAATACAATCTGTTTTCGAAATTAAAGTGAACAACAAATCAAAGATGTTTTCTTTCCTAACAAATTGTCTTCTCTTTTAAACGTTGATGAATGAAAAGACAGGTGTCAAGGTATCATCAACTAATTTTCAAATCATTAGCTTTCATTAAATTGTCCCTTTCAAAGAAAAAACTAACTTATTTTCTAGAAACTATATAACAAGCTCCGATAAAGAAATCAATTTGGAATTATTTTGTCAAAATTCGTAATCGGCTCAAATCTCAATTGTGCCACCTGTTAAGGGTAACAGTATACAATACTCACTTCCCACTGCATGTAATTGAGAACCTTTATTACGAGATTTTACCCCAAAATACAGATTTTATTCCCTATTGTGATATTTGCTTTTTGTTGGAAAAACACTATTTCGGCAAATTCGACAGGCGGATTGTTTACATTGAATATGAAAGGGTCTTCGATATTTGGGGTGGAATTTAGGGTAGTAGGTAATAAGAATACAATTGATATATTTTAAGATCTGTCACCATATACAAATGGTTTTCAACATAATAATTTCAGTAGATCGATTAATACTTGTACTCCTAATATTTTTGAAATGATGACAGTTACGTTGGTAAAATCGTTACGGTTGCTGTGTCAAGAAACTAGTAATACTTCGAAAAATATTAAACCTATTGAAAAAATGATGACGTTGCAAGCTTCAATCAGATCCGAATAATATTTACTAAGATAGTGGCTGCAAATTGCAGAAGATATCAATATAATCATTCAGTTCCAACAGTTTTTTTGTTGAGATAGTTGTGTAAGGAACAAAAATAATGAATGAAAAATATACAGGGTGATAATTCAAAAAGTTACAATGGCTATATCTGGGTAACCAAATAAAATAAAATAAATTGCTGAAAATACCTTCCATAATAGAGAGGGGAAAATAAAATGATACAATAGCTAACTTGTTTTCACTTACCCCTCGCCCCCAGCCACCCCAACGTTATATTCTTGAATGGAAACCCCCTACTTGTAATATCTTATCTGAAAGCTCTCAAGAAATGCTCTTAAGGAATGCTCTTTTGGTACCCTACAAAGCTACATTCGATTTATATTTGAATTGAAATTTTATTTTTTATTATCAATTTGAAAAATATTCAAAAACATTCTTATTACAATCGTAGCATTGAAATTAAAACTCTCAAACATTTTACACCCGTACTATTTTTGTTTATTTGTACCTGAAAAAATTTTACTCGGAGTGAAAGTAACCAAAAGGGGTGTTTGAAATATTCTTTTTGAGAGGTATTTTTGTATTACATTTTTTTACGGGAAACGATACTCTCATTATTGATATATGATACGTTGTACATGAGAAACAGAATTATTATCTGCAACAATGGTGAACAACACAGCTAAACTCATGGAAATGATTTTTATTTATGGTAAAGATCAGTGTTTGTTGAGGACAACTAAGGTATTCAACCAGAGGCACTCGGAGCGAAATGTAAGTCACGTGAACATTCGGCAACTGGTAGCAAACTTTCCAAAAACTGGTACTGTCAGAAATGAAAAAGGGATCAACCAAGATTACTGGTCAAAGCAACGCAAATTGAAGTACTCGGACAGTTTGCAATGAATCATACTTTATCGACTCGTCAAGCAGCTACAGCAACCGGATTATTCCAGGAATCTGTGAGGAAAGTAATTAAATTAGATAAATTTCATCCTTATAAAAAGCGAATCCTCCAACAACTATTCAGAGAAGGGCTAACGCAATACCCCGAAAAAGTTAATGGCATATTGGGAGATGCAATTATTGATCCATTATTAATCAATGGAAATTTAAATTGCGAAATGTATGCACATATGCTAGAAAGATCTATTGAACCTTGGATAGTTCATGAATTCAAGAATCAGACAGACATATATAGCAATTTATCTATAGAAGAAAATCTATAACATTTCCAACAGGATGGGGCACCTCCTCATTATGTAGTTCCAGTTAGACAATGGTAAGATTATAATTACGCTAATCAATGGATTGAAAGAAGAGGTCCTATTGAATGGCCTCCTAGATCCCCAGACCTATCTCCTCCTGACTTCTTTCTCTGGGGCTACCTTGAATCTGAATTTCAGCAGTTCGGACTTCCATTGTCTAAAAATTTGTAAAATGATTTGAAATTCCAGGAATTTCAAATCATTTTACAAATTTTTAGACAATGGAAGTCCGAACTGCTGAAATTCACCACGAAACATTGTCATTCACCTTCAAACATACCTTGAATCTGTTGTTTTTAAGACGCAACCTGACTCAATGGAGCACCTGAAGGAAAGAATAATTCAAGAATGTTCAGCTATTTCTGAAGAAATATTTGCCAATGTACGTCAAGAGTTTGAAAATCACAAAATTGTAATTTGAATAAATAATGTTTTATTTAATAAACCATAAACTACTACATCGAATGTAGCTTTGTAGTGTACCATTGAAGAGCATTTCTCAAGAGCTTTTAATTAAGGTAGCATGAGTAGGAGGTTGCCATTTAATACTATAAAGTTGGGGTGGCTGGGGGCGAAGAGAAAAGTGAAAACCAGTTAGCCATTACATCATTCTGTTTCCCCCTTCCTATTATGGAAGTTTTTCCAGCGATTTCTTATATTTCATTTGGTTGCTCAGATATATCCATTGTAAGTTTTCAAATTGTCACCCTGTATATTTTATGAAACAAGTTGGGGGGTTTCATTTTGTGTAATTCAGAAAAATGACGCTGGTTACATAAAATAAATCGAAGTATGTACAAAAAATTCACCAAGAGCAATTGAGTTACATGATCAGGATTGAATGTAAATACATCTGCTATGATTCAGTGATACCGTTTAGGAACTTTCATTTGACTTCAGATGAACCGCTGATACCAAATCGACACATGCCTGCAAACACCCCTCAATGAGATCGATAAGTAACCTCAATATTCCAATTATTCAAATAACAGATACAATCATCAAGATGAGTTTTTAAAACCCTTGAATGAAGAGTAGTTATATATTTATCTGATCGAGTTTGCCAACCAAATAAGGACACTTAATCCTTTTTCGGCACACGGGTCCTCGAAACCTTTTTCAGGTAGTTTTTTAAATAGGGTGTGTGCATAATTTTCACTACATTATAATATTCTGCATGCCCTGAAGGGTATTATCATATATTTGGTGCAGATGTTTCGAATGGGGATTCAAACTTGACACCATTAGTTCACCGTAGACTTACGTAACTTGAAACGGAGTATGCAGACCGTTATCGAATATTGCCTGCTTATTTTTCTAGTTTTAACGACCTATTTATAACTTATAGGTTTTGAAATGAAAAATCTGAATGAATTTTTATATTCTTCAAGTGAATTTCAGAATTGGAAATTGGGTTTTTGAATCGGGAAAGTTATATCATTTGATTATTTCTTTAGTAAAATGGAATTGTTTTCCTGGATGAAATCAGAAGAAGAGACGATTTCAAGTAGGAGTCTACCTACTTCATCTGTACTTTAGGGAAAATTCTCGTTTAAAATAATAAATGTGTCTTCTATTACCTGCTTCCAGTCGTTGCTAGTCGGTTTAATTTCTTGAGTTGATGGAATCATCGTACACCTGTTTCCTTAATGATCATATTTTAGGCCCTTCCTTCGAAGTGCAAAGGCCTCATCTTTTGCATTATTTTTTGACGTCGCTACGATAATTGACACAATTGTAATTCTTTTGCACTCGTACTAGAGTTTTCTTGATATCGAAGTGTCCTTCTGCTCGACCTCCATGGTCAAGCACATACATGACGTGTGCTATTGGTACGACCAGCTGGTGTACCTCTGGATAACTACACCAAACTTAGACTTATTATCAACCAAGTCCAACTCCTTCGTTGAGCGAGCTTCAGATCATTTCCTTTCTTCTAGGTCACTATTATCTTCTATATTAGGGTTGTCATTTATTTATTATCGATTTTCTTATCAGAATCGTTTTTAAACCTCAATGATTTTAGAATGCATACTCCTGATGTCCAGTTGTTTGCGTCATGTTTTTTCTTGGGTTGGTGATCGTTGTTTCTCAAATGTTGGCGAACTGTATCTTTTGGAACGCATCATTTTCTTTTCAGGACTGCTCTGTCTAATCCTTTTTCTTCGCGAAGCCTTCGTCGTTTCTAACAATCCAGCATATATCTGAACATGGTCTAGTTTTCAGAGTTGTAGTAATGCGTCCTTTTCTTGGAAAATAATGTGCACCAAACGACTCGTACAATTTATAGAGGACAAAGTTACCCTCAATTTCATATCAGTTCTTCCGAAAAACAGCATTTATCGTAGGATGAGTGTCTATCTGGCCTCAGTGCTTGTCTGTACTTCAATCTACTGAACACATAGGCTTAGGAATAGGCCAAATTGATTAGTCTTTCGAAATTTATTCCATATTGCTGCAATATCAATTGCAGTTGCCGGCTCCTCAGCTAGCTCCAGAATACCCACTTCAAGCAAGGTTTTCTCCATATTGCATTTCGAGAACTTCTGCAGTACTCTAAGAATCGTTTCAGCTGCTCTTCGTAATATTTTGAAATATTTCCAGTACCTCACCCGATTGTGCTACTGAAACTAATTAGGAGACCTGTCGTCATCTGCCCAGCTATAACTGACCATGAAACATCGCGAATTTCAGTGAGTCACTTTGTGATGTCTTCGATTGTGTTTGTAGGGTTGTTATTTTTTCCTTAGAATTGCCGTTTCGCTTACCATGTGTTGATGCTCAACCTGGCCTAACTGTTTGTTCATCTGTTCGTTCAATTTTATGTTCATCTCTTCTGTGAATTTTTTTATTTCATCCATAACCCGTTCGCTGATCTTGTCTTATTCATTTTCATCTCCCCCGACTCGACCGCCGACTGTCTACATTTTATTCCAGACATCCTTCGCTTCAGTTAATTAGTCTCTAATATCACCTAGCACTTGAATTTACTCTGATATTTCTTCTTGGCAAAAATTTTGGCTCTCAATTTTTTTTATTTTTGTTGTCCTGAGGAGGAAATAACAGCGTAACATGATTTGTTGAAAAGAGATTCCCAGGGGTCCATGGACTTTCCTGAAATCAGTGAAATTTCTCATCGATCCGGTTATTTTGGTGAACTGTTTTCTCTAACTCAAGATCGCTGTAGTGTCACAATAGCAGAAAAAGTAATCGATGGTTTTATACAGTTCATTGCGATCTACAATCTACTGCAATTATCTTGATATCTAACAGTTCTGGTGGCGACAAACCAAATCATTGCTACCTTGGTAGAAGCATCACTGTTCAACATTGAAAGTGCGATTACCTCCTGCTTTCAAAACTTCTTCAATTTTGAAATTATTTCACTCTTTACAAAAGAAAGGAATTCAAAACTTTCACCTAATCTAATACACCACTTACTTTACACTCGGAAGAATACCAATATTTTCCACCAATTTGGCCTGTATCTCATATTATTTCCGATATTTCATACTATATCAAGTGGAATAATAAGTTTTGGACGTGATTTAGACGCTGAAGGGTCTGGGGACGATACCGCGAAGTTGGAGCCTTATATAAATATTTCCATTTACCGTCCTTTTTTCTGAAACTGTTTACATTTAAAAACGCGTCGAAGGAAGTGACAAAAAATTTTTTAATAAATTGTATTACATAATCTTCTAAAATGATCTTTAACGATTTTATGGTTAACTAAATATCATAAAAACTGTAAATCTTGAATCATAGTAGTTGTTTCGGAAGTATTTTTGGTTCGTTTAATTCAATGTTTATATGAAAGAAGTTGTTTCGTTAGGGCTTTTTCCCAGTTTGTCTCTGTAAGTAACTTTTTAGTATGATCTACACATCTTTGTGAAGAGTAAATTTTGGAATTATTTGTTTTCTTTCCCAAAACTAGTTATTTATATTATTACAAGTTCAAGGCAAGTTGAGCGACACTATATTTCTCTGGTCTCTGAAACCGAATATGCATATATATTTCGTGAAAAGTGAAGAGACCACGAAGGTACTGCGACGAAATAACTACGAACCAAAGACAATCAAAAGACCCATCAACAAGATCCATCACCAGAGAGGAAGACCGTGACGCTGCTTTTCGTCAAAGGTGTTACCGACAAAATCGGGAGAATACTGTGGAGACAAAATATCCGGACAGAATATCACTATAAAACGAGGGGATCTACAGTATTGCATGCAGCGACTGCAGTCATCAAAATATCGACCAGACCAACAGAAGAATATCTGCTGGGGCAGATAATACTCGAAAAACGAATGTTAATTATTTATTATGAGCGATGAGTGATTGATAAATATATGAGCTGTTTCAACCTGTTGGACATTACCGTTTCTTGATTTTATGTCATTTCGAGAAACATGTGGATTCGTTTTCCAATAGCAGTCCAGGAGAGCTTCCAAAATTTCTGCTAACATAGGTGTCGGTTTTGAAGATTGGTCAAACCAACAACGCCCCCCTATTAGTGTCACCCCCTATTGGTGTCACACCACTTATGTCTCGCTCGCGATTACGCAGTTATTTTTATGAAATACTCTCCTTGATACTTCACATTTTGTCTTCAATCGAGCACCGCCTGTCCGGTAGGTACTGATGAAGCCCAACAGGCGAAACAGCTGTCTACCAGTGGCTCTTGAATTCAAATCGAATTGGGAATAATCAAAATAGTTCTGAATAAAGGTTGGTTGGGTAACAGGATCAATTTTTTCTTAAAAAACAATTGTTTTCTGCCAATGTTTCGAATTCAATTAAATTCTTCTTCAGGGCTCGAAAAATAGTTTCTTCGTGTTATTAGTATTACTATTTCAAAAACCATCAGACATATTATACATATTAAAGAATAAAAAAATTGCAACAACCAAATTTTCGACAAAACGACATGAAACAAACGTTTGTGTAGTGACAGAGTGGACAGGTTATTTCGACTGGCTAAGTTGAGAAACAGAGTTAGGTTAGAGCAGGTATCGCAAAAAATGAGAACTTTTTCATTCATGTTTTTGAGACTTTATTAGCTCTTCTTCATGAACTGGGTGAAGCTATGAATATGAATCCAACATCAAAATTTAATCCATCAAATACAAAATTTTGCATAGCCCAGTTTCTCAGTAGAGCCAACCACAGTGTTTTGCAATGAATAATTGAGTTCAAAAACTCATGATTCAAGTTGCCAGAATGCCTAAAAGATCGAAGTGGCCAGAAATGTGATGTCAGTGATACTCATAAAGTTCATAGCAGCAACACTTTTATTGTCAAAAAGGAGTGCCAACCACCGATGATGATGATACAGATCAAGTTTTCAAGACTCATCCCCGAAGAACATGATTTTCAGACAACAGAACTGAAAAAAGATGAACAGAATGAAAATAATTTGAGGTTAATCCAGTACTGGCTGAGAAATAGAATCAGACCTGGTGGACAGGTGCAACTCGCTGTTACTAAATGATACTTTTTGGCTCTACAAACCTTGAAAGAAATGAACGGTCCTATATAGGTCCCTATATCCTTTCCAAGAAGATCAACGAGCAAGTATATCGAATAGGAACTGTCAAGTAACTATTACTATTGAAATTTCAAAGCGAAAGGCGATCCTCTCAGTTCATTCACTGAAACTCATTTACAATTTTAGGATGTCACAACAGCATGTATTGTGAAAGTAATAAAAGTTGATCAACCTCCAAATATAATGTCGAATAAAATCATGTTGTTCTTCTATTTCACACTGGGTCCATGCATAAACACACTCTCTCAGCTCTTTCCAATGTTTTTTCAATATTACCTTTTTTCATAGGTGGTAATTGAACTCCATTTCTTTATCAACTTTTCTCTATCTGTTTGAAGGGTAGAAGATACCCTTTCATCATTATTGAAATTAAATTTTTATTTTACCTTCATTCAATATAATTATTCATTTATTTATTTTCAATTCACAAATTTGAATCGTGATAATATTCATTTGAAACCAATTTCTATTTTTTTTCATCTGAAATCTCTTAGCCTATTTCGAAACGTACATTTTGTGGATTTATAAATAAATCAGGGCTACTTTCATGGATTCCAAAAATAGGAATCAGAATTTACGATTGGAGAAAAGGAGTGTGCAGAATATTTTCAATATCTTTTGATAAAATATGATCAATATGAATCCATCCGGCGAAAGAAAATATATAATATCGGGCATAGGATTAGGCCTAGCCAATCTGTCGTGAGCTCTGATGCGAACGACTCCCGAGCCTTGCTAATGCAGGGACACAAGTCCTTCGAAAAAAGGAATTTCGATTCTTTTCCTTTTAAAAAGGCTTCGGCAAATCCCTTTACCAATAATATGTAACCATGTATTTTCATTTTATTATGAAAAAGAAGTATCTTGAGGTAATTTCACTCGGAGTTGTAGCTGAAATGTAGTATGAAATATTTTGAAGACATTGCACATCGGGCTTGAGCGGATAGTCTGGATCTTAAAACCGTGATTCTGCAAATCGTAAAATGTTTTATCCACATTATAGTAGGTACCTCTACACAGAGTTTCAAATTACACAAATTACACTACATCATCATTTCCACTAATGTGATTTTTATATTTCGACATTTTTTTATCTTCTTGATTCAAAAGTGAAAAATTGAAATGTATATATTCAAAATGGAATTACAAACATGGTCTGAAACTGACCAAAATCTTGATTAAACGTTCCAAAACTAATCGCTTCTGTTACATTCATGAAAAAATTGTGATATTCGGAATATTTCACGGTTATCAAATACCAACTATTATAGAAGATATCAGTAAATAAGCAAATATGCATTATAAAATATTCCAACTCTGATTCAGTATAAAAATTGACAACTTCAATAATGGAATTCCTTATTTTGGACCTCGAAACTATCAGTCTTCTACTGATAACATCTTTCTATTAACCCGAAAATCAATCAGAGATTAAAACTACACCTCTGATAAAACGCAGCACTTCATTGATAGATTCTCACTAAACAGTTTTACAAAACACAACACGTGTTTCGCTATACAATAGGTTCTTCATGCATGTCTATAATAACTAAAATATACATTTTCAATACCTCATATATATTTTTACAATTCATAGTACCTGAATTTCATGTACCTGAGTTTCACTTACCATATTTATAAAAAAAATGTGAACCTGGGTTTGAGAATGAATCAGTTCATATTGTGGTTGAACTCATGTCCTTCTGCTAAAAGATGGTTTGCAAATGTAGAATTGATATTTCCATTCGAGAATCTATTTTCATGTTCTTTAATTCTTTGGGAATGAGTTCTTCCCATTTGGCCAATATAACGTTTTGGGCAAGAGGCACAAGTCAACTTCCGAGTATAGGTATGCTACTTTACGACACTGAAGTTTTGTCTTTATTGTTTTTAATGAATTTTCCTGAATTATTATTTGTTCTGTGAGCCTCGTCCATGCATTCTTTTTTAAAAATACGAGCGATATTATTGGTGGGCTTACCAAGATATGGCAATGTCCTATTGCGGACGCTACCGTTTCTTGAAGTTAGGTAGACCTGGTCCATGACTTGTTTTCGTGGTTTTTTAGAAATAATCTACCGAATATCTACCTTGTAACCGTTGTTGACAGTAATTTGTTCGATAAAACTGAGCTGTCTCAGAAAATTACTAGTGTGAAATACTCAATAGTCTGCGAAGCGTACTATGGAATGCAGCTACTGAATTATTCACCTTCTTTTCAGTGGTGACTTTTATTGGCAGTTGAAGGAAATTGACATATTCGACAAACTCAACCAATTGCCTAGCTGTACCAGTACGAAAACAAGAACCAGGTCTACCCAACGATAGGAAATTGTCATATCTTGGTAAGCCCACTAATGATATCGCTCGTTTATTTAAAAAATTATGCTTGAACGAGGTTCAGAGAACAAATAATAATTCAATTTTTTTTTAAATAAGACAAAACTTCCGTGTGGTATAGATCAAGAGTATATAAGTGGACTTGTGTTTCTTGCCCAAAACTTTGTATGGCCCAAACGGGAAGAACTTTTTTCCAAAGAATTAAATAGCATAGAAGCAGGCTTTTGAATGAAAAGATTAATTTATCATTTAATTGTAATGTTTAACACAAACCATAGTAGTAACTCAAAAAAAAGTGAGAAATATATCCATCTCATTACTTGTTGATCCAATGCTCAAAGGCAGCACATTCAAAATTTCTCATGAGATGATGAAACTAGTGCTGAATAACTCCTTATACAGTGTGTAAAAGCCAAATGGAGTAAATTCATTATTTCGGTTACTGTACATATTTTAATACGTCAAATTCAAATTATATTTTGACATACTTCAACGGAAAAATGCTTCCCCTACCTTCAACCCCTGTCGAATGACAGGTGCAACCCTCAATTTTTTTAATAGGAAGTATGGGCTTGTGATATATCGTTTGGAAGGTCTCTTCATTCTCTATTCAAAAATGTTATTGCCTTCAAGTTTATTGCAACAATTGAGATGAAATAAATTTAAATCGTGTGGTTACCGAAATTCGATAAAATACACTCAAAACTTATTGCTGTTTACTCAAAATTTATTTCATGTTGAGGTATTGATAATTAGAAAGTAAGCAAAAAACATGGCAATGTTATTTTTAGATGCTATTCTTTAAAAAAACTATGAATAATTTCCGTGGCAACGTTAGTTTCAAACGCTTTGTCAAATTGTTTTGTATGTTTCAACATTAGTTGTCAGTATTTCAGTTCAAGTTTAGAGTTCGTTAAATTCAAGTCTGTCTAATGGTTAATAGAATAACGGAAATACATAAAATAATATTTTACAACTGATTCGTTACGGAGACAAAACCCGAACACAACAGGAAGTGGCTCGCCTATTTCATAAGAAATTTCCTAATTCACCGTCCATATCTCAAGGAACAATAAGCGGTTTCGCGAGTTATACCTACCCAAGAGCTCTTGGAAAGCTAACTCTTCAGATTTGAATGACTCAAAAGAACGAATAACGCTTGCGATTAGGTCGGTCACGCCTGATATGTTATATTTGATATTGGGATGTTGCCAAGAAGTTCGCGGTGAACAATTGGAACATCTATTTCGTTAACATTCATAGTTCTTCTTCGTATTCTACATTTCATTGCGTTTTGCATTACATTTTAGTTTTTGAGTGTTTTTTATCGAATTTCGGTAACCTTAGAATTTTGATTTATTTTATCTTAATTGTTGCAATAAATTCTAAACCGATAACATTTGTTAATAAAGAAACAAGAGACCTTTCAAAAGATATATCACAAACCTATACTTCCCATTCAAAAAATTGGGGGTTGTACCTATCATTCGAAGGGGCTTGAAGGTAGAAGTGGCATTTTTAAGTTGGAAAATTTCAAATTATAATTTGGATTTGACGTGTTTCGAGATTTTTTTTATGTACAGTACCCGAAATAATGAAAATATTCCATTTGGCTTTCACACACTGTACAATATAATTGTATGTATCAAAATCAATCAGACGAATGAATGAAAAAATGATTGCTAGACATTTTCTTATGAAAAAAGTATATGATAATACTCGGCATCAAATGAATCATCCATTCAAAAAATTGAATAATAATAATTTGAAAAATATTTCCCTTAGATATATTTCATCAAAATGTGCAATGAATAGGAAACAAGTGTCTTAAAATAGAAGATGTATCTTCTGATGTCAAATGTGACATTCTTCTGATATCTGAACAATGACAGAATGATTTGAAAGTAAAGGAGGTAGTACTTGAGAATTTTACATTGGCCAATGCCTATTCTAGACAAACTATGGGACATGGCGGAGGGGACATATATAAGAATAATGAATGTCATTTGTCCTATATAAGTTTGATCGGAATCTCTTTAGAAGGAGTATTTGACTATTGTGCAGTAGCACATGAAAAATATATTGGTGTGTTTGTAGTTCATAAACCTCCTGGTACTGATCGCAAACTATATTTGAAATATTTTGCGAAAATGTTGGAAAAAGTTGCCTCTCATTATAATATTATTGTTATTGAAGGTGATTTCAATATTATTTTCTTGAAATATAGTAATGGCAGAATTTGTTATGATATAGCAGTAACAATAAGGTCTCCAACTAGAGTGACTGCAATTTCTAGTACTTGTGTAGACAATATTTTTATAAGCTCCAATATAAATGACTGGCGATCGGAAGTAAAAAATTCAATATAAAATATACCCTCAAATCCACTCGTCAACAACAATTATTCGCGAAAATTCTCAGAACTGTGAAGTTTCTGAATCAATTGGAAGATAAACAATGGGAGAGTATTAACGCATCGCCATTTCACCCGCGGAGGCCTATTTTCGGCGTTGAATCAAATTTTTAAATAATTGAGATAGTTTCGGAATGTGACTCTTTTTCGAAATTTTCTTGTTTCTGAGGATTTTGTTAAAATTCTTCAATTCCTTATAATTTTTGAATAATTTGCCAAAACCTAAATACCCTTTCTTTGCATCTTAATTCGTTTATAACTTCTGCTATTTTTTATGTACTGAAATTTTTCACCATTTTCAACTTGTGAACTAGACTTAAAAATTTCATTTGATTTTGAAAGTGAGTATATGTTGACTCGACAGAATACAATGAATATATAAGAAAATTTTATATTGATTCATGCAGACTACAACTGAATTAAAGTTTTTCCGTAAACGAACCACCCTTATGAGAGGTAATCTATAGAAAAAACATAAAAGGATATCCAAAGAGGTTTGTGGCAACATAGAGTGTCTGGCATTATTAACCAGAGCCGAATGTTGGCTCGCACTAGGGGTTGAAAAAGTATCAAAGGGTTGAACGAAGAGGGACTATTTTAGTTTCACCTAAGCCTCTAACGTGCAGATGTTATGTGTTGCACAAATCATTTGGTGGGACATCAATTAGGCCTCTGAAGGTAGATAGTCAGATAGTCGCATTTTGTCGTTGATCATAAAATGTAGTGTGACTTTAGGTGTGTTTCTAGTATGTTTTCAAGATGTTAGCAAATATGTGAGTATTCCTCAGTTTCAAACGTTGAAATTCGTATATTTTCATTACTATTCAATGGAGTATTTGAAAAATGAAAAGAATGATATTGAAAATGATTTTTCCAGTGTCATTGGTTTAGGTACATGAAAAAAAATCACAAATTTTTGTGAGCAAACTAGTGGTGAAAATGATTTTGTGGAACAGTATTGTTTTATTGAAATGGAAATTGATGGATTCATAAAGAGAAATAACCAAATACGAGGTCTGTTAAAAAAATAAGGTGAATGTTTAAATTTCGTGAGATATGTACATTCGATTAGCGATTTTGTCATTTTTTTATGTTGCAACACTCATATAGAACATATTTTTGCAGTTTCAGCTGTTTAGCTTATTGAGTTGGTTGGTAAGAGGCATAAAAGTTGAAAGAGTTTTACGTGTAACTCTTCGACAAATCATTCTGATCTTAGGCCCATTAGTATCTCACCTTCCTTGTCCAAAACGTTCGAACTCATTCTCAAAGTTCAGATGTTGGAATTTGTAAATTTCAACAATATCTTAACTAGCGTTCAGTCTGGGTTTCGTTCTCAGCATAGTACTACTTCCGCTCTCCTCTCCATAACTAATGACATTTTCAAAGCAACTGATAAAAATAATATTAGGTGTCTAGTTTTATTAGACTTCAGTAAAGCTTTTGATACCTTAGACCGCAGCCTTTCATGCAATTAACTAAGTCATAAAGATGCAATAGATCTTATTAAAAGCTTTTTGGAATACCGAACTCAGTCTATCAGCCTTGATCACTCAAAATCAGCAGTTCTGTATACCAAATTTAGGTTCCACAAGGTTCCATTCTCGGACCTTTTTTATTCAACATATATATCTCAGACTTCTATGAAAGTATAAAATTTTGCACTATTCATCACTACGCAGATGACACTCAAGTTAACCTATCTTTTCCAGAAGGCAACCTGGAAGTATAAACGCTCATAAATGAAGATCTCAATTCAGTGTACAACATCTCATGCGCACATAACTTGAAATTGAAAGCGAAAAATCATCATGTATGTTATTCGGCCCCAAATCTAAAAGGAAACCGACTTCTAACCTCATCAAGATCTATATAAAAGATGCTGCACTTCCGAAAGTAAAAACTTGGGCTTGTGGATCGATTCCGAATTGAGATTTTCTAAACAAATCAGTCATCTTTGTAAATCATCTTATAACATTCTCGGACAAATTTTTCCCAATGGAGATATTCTTACCACACAACTCAAACTTAAGCTTTGCGAAACTCTATTTTTTTCTAAATTATCATATTGCGATTCTATATATGGAACTACACTCATTCAACACGATTCTCTTCGCCTCCAAAGAATTTGACCACATCAGTGGTAGGTTTGATGACTCCGGATGGTTAAGGCTTGAAAAACTACGCACTCTCCATATCCTTACAAACATACATAAATAACTTTCAACCAAAAAACTTGATTATTTATATAACAGGCTTGTCAATTCTTCCCAGACGAATAACTACGATACTCGAAATGGCTTTATCCTAGTCATTCACAAACGCAGCTCAGCACTTTTCATACATAGTTTTTCCTATATTTCATCTAAACTGTATAATAAATTGCCCAATGATTTCAGACTTTCACGATAATGACATTCAAAAAACACTTGAAACTTCTTCTTAAACTCTAGTAATTGCTGCTCTGTATGTCGATTTTTGCTAAGCTCCTATCATTGTTTCATCATTGTATTATATCAAATATTGTGTTGGTTAATTTATCTGATAATCTATAATTGGTAATAATGATAATAATTTTTTTCGGTTACATTTTTGTAAGGTTGATTTGAAAAACAGCTCACGCTGATAATCCGCCTGTTCATCTAATTTTACTTTTATCATTCGACTCCACATTTCCTTCTTTTTTTTAGATGAATAAAGTCCATTTATTATAATTATTATTATTTGGCGATTTTCTACTATTGAACAAATGGATCGAGAATTTGAATTGAATATCGTGTAAAGAATGAAAATAATTGAACTGTTGACAGTGGCATATGATGATTTGACTCTGGGTCAGAATTTTTTTACAAGCTGTACAAGCTTTTCATAGAAGGTCGAGAAGATGTAAATGGCGACGCCCGCCCTGGATGCCCAGCACATCAATAACCGATGAAAATATTGGGAAAAAAATTGTTATAGACGATCGTCGAATCACTATTAGAGAAGTTGCTGAGGATGTCGGCATATCGATCGGCTCATGTCATGCAATTTTTTCGTAAATTTTGGGCATGAAGCATGTAGCAGCGAAGTTCGTTTCAAAATTGTTGAATTTTGACCAAAAAAACCATGCATGAACATCGCTCAGGTAATGTTCAATGGCGTCAACGGCGATCCAGATTTGTTCAAAAGGGTCATATCTTGTGACGAATCATGGGTATATGGTTATAACATCGGAACAGAAGTCCAATTGTTCCAATTCAAGAACCCAGCAAAGACAAGACTTAAAAAAAGCACGCCAAGTTCGATTAAATGTTCACTCGTTATTGCTTGTTCGCAATTCATTGGCCAAAAACAACACCGTAATCATTCTTCAGCCACCGTATTCACCAGATTTGGCTCCCTGCGACTTCTTTTTGTTCCCATGATTGAAGAGACTCATGAAAGGATGGCGTTTTGCGACGATTGAAGAGATAGAAACCGAATGGCTGAGAGAGCTCAAGGACGTACCAATCTGAGGTGGACTACTTTGAAGGTAATAAAATAGAAATTGAATATCAAATAGAATCTTTTTGACAAAAATGAAAATTCATCTTATTCTGAATGAATGTTCTCCAAATTTTCATCCAATTAAAAAAATATATATTTTTGTATTTGTTCAATAACCAACTCAATAAATTTGAAAAGAGATTTCAATAAATATTCAGTACATCAAATGGACTCATTATATTATGATAAGGTCCTCCAGATTTGAATGTGTTACGAATGAAAATATTTATTAGTTTTCCGTTAAGTGGAAAGGAAGGGGGGAATTTGAGAGAAACTATCACCCTATAATCACTAATACAGATCAGATAAAATTTAATATTTTTTAGTACATTCTGGAATCTAATATCGTCTAACTCCAAATCAGCTTCACTCTCATGACCGAGCTTCAGAATTCTTCAAAAGACTTGAGCTAGCTGAAGAAAGGCATAATTAGCTTTGTAACAAAAAAATGACAATTAAAAATCACTGAGTCATACTTTTTACGTTTCAATAATGTATATATTCGTTTTTCATATTATTATATCTGTGATCTGCTACAAATTTTTCATCAAATAGTTAAGTAAATGCATGTAGATATCTGCAACTCCAACTGATTCGATTTGTTTGAGCATTAAAATTTGTAATCAATGTTTAAATAAATGATATCAGCAAAGAATTGTTATAATATGTGATATATTCCACAATATGACTCCGAAAGTTTTCGAACGTGTGCATAGCAATCTTATAATCAACTAATAAAATTCAAATAAATGACTACTGTTTTTAAACCATCTAATTTTGTGGACCATACTTTACTGCTATTAATGTGAGACGTATATCAGCAGATAGAAATTCCGTTGTTATCCATTTCAAAGGATTTTATAGGCCATACGTGATTCCTGAAGGAAAACAGAATCTGCCAAGGAATATAAATCTGGATCAGGTAACGGTGATAAGGATAACTGGACCAATGGAGTCGGCGAGCCCTAATCCTGCGAAAGGATCTATTCTGTGTACTCTTCGAGGTAACGATCGAGAGGTGATCTCGAGGGTTTTGTTTCTAATAAAACTTTTAGGGCATGCTACCTAGTGTGGCTGAAAAAATGAGGCAGTTGTTTATTAGATACTCAATGTGATATTTCGGTTCGTGTGTAGGATTCGCATAAAAAAACTACTGCATTCAATAAATGTAATTCAAAGGGACAATCCTCACCTTGATGTCTTTTCAGTTTCGATACTGTATTCACTATCTATATTTTCCAACATTGATATTTATACATTGAAAATAATAAGTTTCTCAACAAAACAAAAATGATTCAAATGAAAAATACAAGGAGTTTCATGTGTCCACCTCGGCTGGACTTGAAGTAATGTAGTCTTAAAAATATGCCTGATGAAATTTTTACAGTGGTTTGGTGATGAGTTGGAGGAAATGATATTTTCCCCATTACGAATTGATTTTAGAGAAACTCGAAATTTCTTATGCAATTCACAAAATGTTTTCTATTGCAATTTGTATATGTTACCAAATATTTTGAATTTAAAAAATCCCATTCATGTTCATGAAACAAAAATCACTGACATTTTTAACGAAAGACCAAAACACATTCGAACAACTGAGCAATAAGGCAAGAAACAATACAAATTTGTTAAATATAGAAAGGGTTACAAATATAATAAAATAACAACCAAAGCGTTTGAGAGCTCATTCTTCTTTCGCAGTAACTGTTTACGTCAAGATTGCAAAGTTCAAACATATATTGCTCTCTGATGTTTTTCTGTTCTTGATTTCTGATGCACAACTATGTCCCTCAGGATCCGGGTGAATAGTTACCACTTCCTTCATCTTTCAGGGATTTTTCTGTGAAGTGTTGGTTTTTCGTTCGTTTCGTTTCTCCACAAAATGCTATTGTCAACATTTTCGTGTTTTCCGTAATTCTTTTCTGAGGTACTTTGTGGTGTCGAGGTCGTTCTCATAACTGTGGGTATCCAATTGTTAATTACTTAAATTTGTTGTCACTTGATAATTTGTTCCCTTACGAGAACAACTTGATACCTATTAGTAATGTGACCAGAAATGATGGTCTCCTTCAGGAATTTCGTGTGAAGCTTCTGAAACCATTGTGATTAATTTGTCTTGATAATAATTTCATTTCTAGTTAGGAGATGTGTATTTCAATAAATTTCTGATTGTCTTAATACAGAGATTCTCAAACTGAGTGGCGCGACCCCCAGGGAGGGCGCAAAGCTTTTTGAGGGGGGCGTGAGAAAATTAAAAAACCAACTTATTAGAAAAAATATAAATTATAAGATAACTACTCGAATATGTATTTCCATAGTCATCAAAAAGACAATGTTTTTGTGTAAAAAGGGTGAAACTCATTCATTTCAATATTTATTCTATCAAGGAAGCAGCAGTCTTAGTGACCTCTATGTTCAAAGAGCAAGAGGCTAGCGCCAGTAGTGCTTGCAACAAATTGTACGATAAAGGGCTCTTGACACTTCTAAACAAAAACTTTGAGGTTATGTTCGGTGTCTTGTATAACACAAGTATATTCTGTTCGTTGTGAAGTTTAAGTTTGCTCTAAATTCACTTCGTTTCATTAATACGTTTGAGGATGAAGAGATTTTTGACAAGTGATCCTAGTAGTGCATGTATATCAAACAGTTCATCTCAAGATGACATCAGTTGTGGGCAACTCATGAGTCAACTGCAAGTACTTCGAAGTCAGTGCGGGAGGCAAAAAAAAGTATGACGACAGTTATTTGTCATTAGGATTTACTAAAACTATAATTTAACAATGAAGATAGGCCTCAACGTCTAATGTGCTTGGCTACCTTAGCAGACGATAGTATGAAACATAACAAGTTAAGAAGGCATTAAGAAACTAAACATGCAGAGCTAGTCAATAAAACTGAAGAGTTTTTTGCACGCCAGCTAGATAGCTTCAAATCTACTCAAAAACAATAACTAAATTGACGACTATGCCTTCCAAAGCTCTTATGGCGTCTATCATGGTTTCTCATGAAATTGCTTAATGTAAAAGGTCACACACAATAGGAGAAACTCTTATCTTACCAGCCGCTATTGATATAGTTGTTCGGAGATAGTTCTGCTCAGCCTCTAAAATCCATCCCTCTTTCTAACGACACTGTGTCAAGGCGAGTATCAGACATTTATGAAGTTATGAGTGAGCAGTTGTTGGAAAAATTAAAGAAAACCATTTTCGCTCTTCAAGTTGATAAAGCAACTGGTACACAAAAAGATGCTCATTTATTACTTTATGTCAGATCTATTGACGACACAGACATTCGAGAAGAAATGCTTTTTTGTGAGGAATGTGAGGAGGTTGTTCAAAGTTTTAGTGGAAAATATGGGTTCCGAACATACAGATTTATTATTTCACACTGAAGCAAGGCTGCATTAAGGGGAAATGTTTCAAACAGAAAATTTGAGCTTAGAAATAAAGTGTTTCTGTTTTTAAGTGATCGTAACCACCCTTCAGTAGACCTATTCTGTAATTCAGAATTCATCTTGGAGTTAGCCTACCTTGCAGATATTTTTACAAAACTTAATATTTTAAACAAGTCTTTGACAAAAAGAAACGCCAATATCCTTGCTTGGAGTGAAAAAGTATGAGGTTTTATGAAGAAGTTGTCGCTGTGGGGAGCTGCTGTGAAAAAACCTGATTTGAGCGTTTTCCTTACATTGGGTATGTGCAGCTTCTGCAAGAGCTAGCAACTTGTTTCATGAAACATTTGTCCACTCTAGAGACAGAATCCAATGAATATTTCTATGAAGACCTCCAGCCGTTTAATTGGGTTCAAAACCCATTTCAAGACCTGAACGAAATGAATTCGTTGAGTTAAGCAGATCAAAAAGAACTTATTGACCTTCAGTGTAATCAGTTATTGAAGTCAACATTTGAAAAAGAAAACTCTCTACTAGTTTTCTGGCAAAGAGTTGAGTGTTAAAAACGAGCCCCCAAGACTGTATGACCAAGCTATGAGAGTGCTGTTGCATCTATATATTTATGTGAAACAGAATTTCCTGCCCTTGCAGCCATGAAATCAAAATATCGTGGAAAACTTGATGTTAGGAAAGAACTAAGAGTTGCTTTATCAGACATCAATCCCCAGTTTGAAAAACTGTGCCGATAAAAAACAGTCCTATTCTTGGCTTCGAAACTAACTTGTGTATCTTGATTTAATTTTGTATCAAGAACCATTTGAATAGATATTACTATAAAGCGGACGCGAATTTATGACAGGCCATGAAGGAGGGCTCGGGTTGAAATGTTTGAGAACCTCCGGATTAGAGCATTGATGAGTTGATTTGTATAAAGCATATTTTTTAATAGCAATATAGCATCACAACCTGCGTTCACTTTTTTGCTTATAGCACCGATACTAATCTCTTAACTCAGTTCACTGCCTATATGAGCGCCAAGGAATTTCGTAACTTCAGTACTATTTCTGACAACCACTTGAAAACCAGTCACAGATCTCCACCTAGAATGGAAATGCATACAAATTGTTTTCTCTGCATTCACTATCGAGAAGTTTCTCCAACACCAATTCATGAATTCTTCTGCTGAATCATTTAGTTTTTTTTTAAGTCTTCAGGACTATTGATGCACTATTTTGGAACCTTTGATGTAGTAATGAATATTACTGGAGTTTTATCCCAACACGTCACGTGTCAAAGTGTTGAAAATAACGGTTTGATGTTGGAACAAAACTCCAGTAATATTTTCCAGGACTATCTGAACTAATATAGGTATATTGTTTTTGAATAGAAAGAAAAGATCGATCCCCATATTTTTATTTACAGGTCTCTTTGGCTCATGAGGCATAAGTTAGTCCAACAGCTGAGAGAATGTCTAACAAATCTTGATACTTTCAGCATAGATTGTGCTCCAGAACTGTTCCACTACTCTCTCTTTCGGTTATTGAGTGGACTAAATCCTTCAATCAGAAATTTACGTCTAGCTGCTTATAGAAACGCACGTTATCTGCCTACAGTTGTCTTCAATCCAGGTGTGATACAACGCTTCACAAAGCTACAGGTGAGCCAAACTTATACACTGTCCCACTGAACTTTTTGGTGTCAAAAATGTTTCTGAAATGTGTAATCTAATCTTTGAAATGTTCAAACTCAATAATACAATGATACAGTTTATTGTATGATTTTCACTATAATGGGTTTTACAAAAACCGCGACACGTGATTCGCTATACAATAGCTTCCTAAAGCGTTAAAACTAAGTTACTTCTGATTACTTTGTAACCCCCCAAAGTTTGAAAATGCAAATTAAATGGGAAAGAGAGTTTTTGTCTTTCTACTACTCCATCTTGATAAATATTTTTCAATATTTTGGGGTGCCAACACTGGTTGCTGATAGGCTGCTCAGTTTGATACGGGAGGGTGTGAGTAAATTCAACCCAGCCTTGATTAATAGCTATTACAGATTAGTTTACTATTAATCAAATAAACCAGGAGTTTACTTGACTAATTCAAGTAGCTGGGCGCTAGGTAGCAGATGGCAAAACCAAAGAGAAAGATATAACTTGTACTTAGCTTGGATCAGAAGGCAAAATAAATATGGAAAACAATTAACAACTTTATTTCCCTCGTACAATAGGTATGGAAATACTATATAAAATATACAGGGTGTCCCTGGACTTCCTCTTTTCC
>WOGR01000919.1:0-22120 GCA_015342045.1 Leptinotarsa lineolata
ATATTCACAATTTGAAGAACCCAAATTTCAAGTACCTAAGTTCCACCTAGCCAAGTGCCAGACTTGTCCTTTCTGGTTATTTTCTGTTTATTTCTTTTCATAAAACATTTAAGCCATTCTATTCCGAATATTCTATTCGCCCTCCATAGGACAGGACTATTGCATTCGTTAATCGAATGTCAATGCCCTAATTTGTTTATATATTAACCCATAGTTCATATCTGAACATGTCTGGATATATATTTCACCAACTCTATCTCCTCTAGACACACTATATTTGCTGGAATAAATATTTTTGTCTACATCAGAATCACTTTCGTTGCCGAAGTCTTTATTGTGTAAGGTTGCCAAACGTTTTTGTGAGTATTTTTCCCAAATTTACAAATTCTAGAATGATATGTATCCCTAAGGAAAAATAAAATTTCTACTAGCTATCCTTTCCGGCATTCTGTTATGTCATTTTCATTTATTTCTGTCATGTTTGTCTTCTTCTTATGCTTGCGCACCATCTGAAATTGAATTTTCGCATACTCAGCTCATTTAGGTTCATTACGATTTTCTGTAGCATAAATATAAGCTAGGGACACATTCAACCACTGGTTGAAAGTTCCTCACCATCAGGTGGTTGAATATACCTCTTGAGCTTTGTTTCAGAAATAACATGCGGCTTTCATAATTCTACTATTTCTAGGTTAGAATCGCCGAGAAAACATAATCTCTAATAACTCCCGAAAGCATCAGTGAATATCTAATTTTTATAATATCATAAATTTCAAAACAAATTTATAAAGTTCAACAACAAAAAACTTACCTTCATTACCCCAAAATTCCACTTGTTTTCTTTTCTCGTGTAAGAATCACATACTAACAACCAAACTTCACAGATAGTGTCAGTGGGTATAGCCGAGTAAATAGGATTCTTTTCTGCGCTAAATTCAAATAATTAAATGATTTTGAGGGGATGGTTGAATGTGCCCCATGGATAAATGTGCCCCTTTTCCCCTACTACATTAGAAATCTTTATTTTTCTGAGATGATATCTCTAATCCCTAACCACTAAAGATGTGCATTGGCAAATGATCCAAATGAAAAGAAGATATATACCTTCTTGTGAACTTTTTATTTCAATTGATCCTTGACATATAAATAAAAAGTTAGTAATACTGCGAATATCAGAGTAACTCCAGCAATTATAATGAAGTTATTCAAGAGGGGACTATCGCTGGTATCGAAGGAATGGTCTGTGACAAAACTGGGGAGCTACTAACAAAAAGTATCCGGCAAACCATAACATCGTAATTCAATGACCTTTGGTGGTTATTTCTAAAGAAATTCAACAAACATAGAAGGCCCAATTACTGTTTAAATTTGTTTATGACACGTGTAAATATTCTCGGGAAAGTTGGTAAGATAAACGATAAACGTTTTATATATTCACTTGTAATGAGTGATCCGGAGGTTTTCTACTTTTATTTTCCGATGCATAGTGAATAGCGACACTAAAATGGTTGAGAAACGCTGATCCGACCTATTCGTATCATTTCGTTTAATGATTTCCTGGCACCAAATGCAAATTACTGGAATCCAAAGGGTTAGCTGCCTTTATTTTCGATGACTGTTTTCTTGTCTTCATCGACGTTCCGCTTTTTACGTCTCATTTAAAATACTCTCCAAGCGAAAGATGGAAAAGCGTATAATTAAAAACTTTCTAAAGCTCGAGATTCGGCGGTTAGAAGTTACCTAGAGCGCAATTTCGTCGGTAATGAAATCGCAAACTTTTTGACTTACTTTAATACACTCATTATAACACGAATTCCCCAACGTCAACACAGATATAAAGTAAATATTGTTGCATATAAATTGTTTCCATTGAGTCTTTCAAACGGTCGCAACAAAAACCGCTAGTTTTATACCGTGCGTTATAATTGCTAATTGTTTGAAATGGTGGAACGGAAATGAAAAAATGTGAGACAATAAATTCATTGAATTCTTGGGAACGAGTGTATGAGACTGAAATAAAACAGACTTGAAAGTATTTTAAGTGCTTCAAGGATCAAATTAACAGGAGCATATAACACCTATGTTATGTTATATCAGACGGGGTTCTAACATCTACCGTCTGGGAAATATTCATACGGATCAAGCGTAATTACACATCTGCCTTTATAAAACCTGTCCCTTACCACCATCACTGCCAATACAAGTAGACTAAGTTTTGACAAATTATTTTGGTGTAGCGAATCACACATGAAGAATTTTCATACAAATTCGGCCAATATGACTTTCCTGATTTCATTTGGACTTGAAGCTTTTCCTAAATAATATTAGATACTGTTGATATAGCTATTCATCTGACGGTACAGTGTTGCACGGGGTCAAATCGCTCGTGCATAAAATCCAATGTGGCATGAGCTGTGGTTGAAACCACATGTCGTTGATATCCAGATCACCCAATTCAGGCCAAAAGAAGTTGGTAATCATCGACCTATAGTGCTAGTTCTCAAATAAACATGAACCGATGACGCCGCTAGCCCTAAATCTACACCAAACAGTGACTTTTACCGATTAATCCAGAAGTGGCCCTCATCGCTGAAGATGAGACCCACCTCGTTGTATATGGTTGTTCACCTTCAGTTCCTGGGTCAGTTGAATTTTGTACGGGTGCAGGCACAAGTCACGACGCAAAATTCGCCAAATTGTGGTCTATGAAAGGCAGAGTTCTTGAGAGAGACGCGGAATCGACTGTCTGGTATTCTCCTGCACACTGTCACAGGCAACGGTGATGATTTCGACAGATCTTACGTTTCGTCGACGTACGGTTGTTGATCGATGGTTTACTGAATCAATGATTTCAAATTTATCCACCACATTGCGGATAGTCCTCGCGATACGACGATTATGACGACCGTAAAATAGGCGAAGCGCTCGGTAAGTTGCCCGAACAGAATACTCGTTTTGATAGAACAATTTTCTCATTTGCATGTGGTGTTGAATGCTATATACGTCCATGGTGATTTGGCAAAACAGACTGTATAAATGACAACTAATTTGGCAGATGTAGCTTCAACAAGATGGCCGATATCAATTGTCAACGTTCGGAAGTCCCTGTTGGAAGACCCTATAGATTCACAAAAGTTACTCAAAGAATTTGGGGTAGGCAAACTTCTCTTCATAGTTGGTGCTTGGCTTTGAAGTCACCAGCCGCTGCTGATGTTGGTTCCCATCAGCAGTTCATCCAGAGATTCCATGGAGGTTTTAAAACCAAGATTGGTCTGTAACAACCCCTTTCCAGCTGAATTTCGAAGCCCACGGCCTCACTTCCGTGTAATCTCTTCGAAGTGTGCAATGCGGCATTGACAACGTCAATGCCGCATTGCACACTTCGAAGAGATCATTTGACAAGACTGCCAACCTCTTCTCCAGCGAGTTCAACACGTTCCCTGTGACAGAATTTGTGAATTGGAATGACAAAGGGTTTTTTGGACAATGAACATGTCGATGTTATGATGCATTAAGAAATTTTTGAACTGATGTTTACTGGAACAAATTCTGTTGGCATTCCAAAAGACCTTCAGAGAACTAGGCAATGTAGGTTGCCCAGCCATTAACGAACACCGGTTAGCACGTTTGTATTCACCGAAAACATTTGACTGAGTACGGGAAATTTAACGAAAAGGTTTTTAATTTAATCCAATAGTTAACAAATGTTCGAAACCCCCTGTGTTTGGGGTGAGGATTCTGGTCTTTGATGAACTATTTGCTTCCTTGGATGCAATGTTCGCAAAGCTGACCCCTTCCTGGGTACGTGCAGATCCCGGAGGTTTTTCTGAGGGGATCAGTTTGCCATGCAGTTGCGTTGGCGGTGGCCAAAATATTGGCAGCGATGATAGTGACCCACCGAAGTTTTAGGATGCTGGGGTTCAACACAGACCCTCATATTCAGAAGGTCTTTGATCTCATATACATTTCTGATCTTCGTTAATAAGGACCAGAGGCAGCAGCTTGTTACCCCGCATCATGCGGGTAACGAAAGTAGGGTCAAAGTCCCTACTTTCGAGCTCCTTCTGAACTCCGGAGATATCCAGGTGCTCCGAAACTCCTCAAAAGGCGGCTCTGATTTGCCGGTCTTCCGAGAGCAAATAGGTGTGATGAGGGATTTTCTCCTTCACCAGGAGCCTTGCCAATCTGCGATAGTCGTCAGGAGACTCTGGTTGGACCTTAATACCATCATGCAAGTCAACTGCTTTCTCGAAATTGGTTTTCTTCTTTGCACTGAGCAAGGTGAGCTGTACTCATTTGTACTTCTGACGGACAATGATGGGTGGAACGCGAAATTTTTTGGGGGTAGGAAGTTCATTTGGCTGTTTTTTTCGGGTAGGAGAGCGAGCCTCCTGATTATTCTGGGTATTTTGGACCGTGCTTCCAGTGTCCTCTGAAACACGGTCATTCATTTCATTCTGGACATTGTTGTTGATGTTTTCGGCGACGTCAAATTGCATCGTCGATTTTTTTATTGCCACTAGATATAGACGTGTCACGATCCAACTACTGTTTTCCTAACTCAAAAATCAGAAGCAAAAAATGACCTAACAACACTGTCTGTGTTAGTATAGCTAAACCCCGTGTTTCACATGCACAAGATAAAAAGTAATTATCACTGAGCTAATAACTTGATAGTGCATTTATTATTTTTAGCAGTACGAAGTTTTCTGATGAATATAATGTATTCCTCAATTTCACGTGACTTACTATTTTAATTAACTTCATCGGACTAATGCCATCACATCAGCACACATACCCGTAATAACGAGTCCAGGGAAACGAATATTGTGTCTAGTCCTTTGGATTACATCACCAGGCTCTACTTGGTCATCACACTGAAAGAAGATTTAAACTCCAGGGTTTTTGAACCGAAAATATATTTTAAGCTAGTAGTAGTACAACGCGTAGTTGATGAAAAAACTTCCCTGAGTTGCACAACATATATGAAAAGGATTTCCTACATTGTAGTGAAAAAGGGGGACACATCTATCAGATTCCTTTTTCAGAACATACTCGTGTTAAAGGGATTTTTGAATTTATTAAATGTAATCAAAATAATTTCTTGCATAACAATAACAGTTATCTCCCGATAATCTCGGAAAATAATGTCGAGAAATAATAATAATAAAAATGTTTACAGAAACTTTTTTTACGGGAGTCGACCTTTTTTGTGAAAATAATAGCAAATTAGTAGTAATGGTTGATCCAGAGTTGATTAAGTGGTATTTTCATATAGAAAGTAGGAACGGTGATGAAAATTTTGTGAAAAAATCAATGATTCAATTCATTTTATTGCTACGTATTTTGAAACAAACTTATCTGACGCAATACAATATGTTCATTAATCAAGGTTATTTAAAAAAGGTATATCATGGTGTTTATTATATCTTCTGAATCTGTATATGATACTGCATTAGGAATGGACAGAAAATAAATCATAGAAGCATTGAAAAAGTATGCTTGTACCTGACAATTATCCTGTTTGAAAATAATTAATGATTATACCCTACGAAATTGTTCGTATACATGAGAATAGATATACTCTTAAAATCTTAGCCTCAGAGCGTAGATATATTATGTATTGTTTCATGATTAAATATCGTAATGTCGCAAAACCCTTCAGCCTCTTCTAAAACTAATAAATTATCTGAATATTTTTCAAAACTGGTGATAGTATCGACAGCATTCATGGTGTTGAATAATTTGTACTTGTTTTAGTACTACGGGGATAAGATATTTCAATACTGTATACCAGTGAGAATGGCAGTATTCTATGTAAGTGAAATTTTACTTCTTTCATCAATTATATCGTGTGGGAATCCTGTGAATGATATCTGATTCGATTCCATCACGAATGTTTGGAATACAAACGGAATAGAGAAAAGTGTTTTTCGTATAATTCAGCGTTCACATAAAAGTATTCGTTTTGAAAATAATTTTCTTTCATGTAATTCAATGTTTATATGGAAATAGCTGCTTCGAGAAGTTTTTGTCTGAAAGTTACTTCTCTGCATGGTATACACATCTTTGTATAAAGTTAATTTTTGAAATTGATTGCTTCCTTCATTTCTTTAGAAAATTCTCGTCAAAATAAACAACTTTTCCCTCTATAATGTTTATAGGAAAATCATTTGTTTTTGAGATACAAATTGTTGAAATTTTTCAAAACATGGTTTTTCTCATAAGTTTTTTGCAATTTTAGTTATTTTCATCAAACTTTATAGGCAGTATACCCGGCCAGACTTCTTCTAAACTGAGCGTTATTGAACTGCTTAATCAATGCAAATTGAAAAAATTTGTCAAGTTGAATTATTCAATTAGAAAGTGCTTCATTTCGGAGCTTATAAAAATAACAATTCGGAGAAGTCCTATGTTATTCATTAGACAACTATTACAATAACTGTTCAAAGTGACGAAGTAATACATGCTTCTGCTCTTTTCGTCAAAGAATTCTGCACCCGTTGAAAAATGCCGAAAGTGTTTCTTGTCATTTCGCAGTAAGCTATGATGCAATCCCTCAACATTTCCTCGTTTTCAATGGGGGCTAGCATAAACCTAGTGATTTTAGGTGTCCTAAGAAAATCGATGGAATTGAGGTCCGGTGACCTCGGGGGACAATGCTGGGGATGTTGCTCAACTTTTCTTCAAAGCCATTGGGCAAATTCGATACGTGCTTAGAAATCACGTAACGTAAGTAATTGCTGATCTGTAAACCTTTCATGTGACTGACATTTAAAGTTTGACTATTTTCTCGTGTGCTCGTCTCTGGATGTACACTAAATTCTTCCAGAACTGTCTCCTTCAATTCCACAGCTCATGTAGTCTGTGGCCATCCTACTGCAGAATTTCTTTCGAAGCTTCCAGATTCGGAAAGTCTTCTGAAAAGGGGTCACGCGTATAGATAGATGCGTCTGGCATCGCTTGAATTTTCGTCAGCCACGACGTATGCAAAAACCATATCAGCCATTTCAGCGTTCGTAAAGTCGGGCATGGTACCAAAAAATCACTTTATGAACCCCGAAATGTGAATTTGTCAATGAATAGTTGAAAATGTGACAGCGAACTTCTATTTCGATAAACAAACGTTCATAGCCTCCTCGATTTAATTTACTTGATTTGCGAGCAGAGAGTGACAAAAATTATTGAAATCAAATTTGGCTATACTGATTGAGCAGTTCAATAACGCTCAGTTACGATGGAGTCTGTTCGGGTATATTGCCTATAAAGTTCGATGTGAATAACTGAAACAGCAAAAAACTTATGACAAAAATCAAACAAGTTTTGAAAAGTTTCAACAATTGGTTTCTCGAAAACAAATGATTTTTTGATAAACATTTTACAGAAAGGAGCTGCTTATTTTGATGAGATCCTCCACATACTTAGTTTTTGTAATGTTCCCAGCAATTTCACTCAGCGCCCTAGGAGATAAGTAATATGCATCGATATAGAAAATTGTAAATATATCGAAAACGATCACCTCCAGAGTTGTTGAGGAGGTGTGCCTTTTATACTCAACAGAGGTGTAAAAACTAGGTTTTTCCATGAAAAGTACCCAAAGCTCACTATCAAAAAAGTTAGGGCACTTTGAAATAAAAAATGACAGCGTACGCAGTGCCTTCTGGATGTTATATGAAAATCAATACGAAATTAGAATTTCTCACTTCAAAAAACACCAACTACCAAATTTCGTGCAAATAACTAATTTTTTGCAAAAGTTTTTTTAAGAAAACCAACAAAAAATTCTATTTCAACACCCTGTATCTACAAAACGAAGCATTTACGGACACAAGTTTTTCCTCAAAATCACCCCAGGAATACATCACTTGAATATTTTAAGGTACTTATGTTACACCCTGTATACATAAAATGAATCTTACTGAAAACTCCTCTCTAGTTACTCTAACGAAGTTGAAGTTTACGATTTCTTCGTGAATAAAAATATCACCCTCTGATAACCCAGTGTCTCAACAGATAGTTGATGTTGGAGTATGAAAACAATAAATTGATAACCTCGTTGAATTTTTTTTTATTTTCAATATTGCTGAAATAAAACTGCATTAACGTTATTTCAATAACAATCGCGATATTTTCATGCACTTGTAATTTCTCTACATATTTTTCATTGTGAACAAACTGGTAGAACGTGTTCAACACGAAAACTGTCACCACCGTAATAAGGCCAGGCTTTCCACGAGTGCCACGGAAAATTGGATGGGATTTATTGGAAGGATAATTGGTTGAATTGAACAAAGAGGACTATTTTCACACGTCAGCCAACCGCCAAGTAGTCTTTTCATCGAGATGAAATTTTGAGAAAGTTTCTGTTGATTTCGAATCGAAACTCACTTCTGGTGAAAAGCTTGTTATAAAATTGAAGTTGTATTTTGGTGGCTATTGACAGATAGAGAAATACTTTTTCTTTCGATTGTAAGCGATTTTAGAAACTAGAGAAGTGCTCAATCTTGATGACAATGATATTGTCATTCACGATGTGTGTTATAGGCAAATCACTAACAAATATCATTCTTCAAAAATTCGAGATTATTTCCACAGTTCTGTAACCTTTCGATAAAAATTGAACCTATGATATGATCTACAAGAATTACTGCCCAGACATTGAAGACATTCGAAGATGAAGATTGTTATCATATTCAGATAAAATATATACTTGTGCTAAAGTAATTGTCCATCAATATATTTTGATAGTTCGATGAATGATTGCTCATGATTTCACAACTATACCGTTTTCCACCATCTCACTGAACTCTTGAATCAGTTTAATTCTATAAGCGTGGCACTAATGCCCGTGTGGTATTTATAGAACAGTTCTTATTTTTCTAGTTGAAAATACTGTTATGAATAATACCTTAAATAAAATAACGCTGGCTGCCAGTGGTAGCCATAAACCAACTGTGACGTGGCTGAGAGCGCACTCAGTCCGAATCACGCTTTGCGATTCTTCGATGATCGCCGTTGCTCTAGATGTGACGAGAATACCGCTACAGACGCTTCGATGGAATCCTACAGAAAATTCTACCACCTTCGATTGCCAAATATAAGCGCTATCCACCCGCCTAGAGGTGGATAACGAAGGGTAGCAACCTGTAAGAGTCCCTTGTCCAGAGATACGGACACAAAATCTGAGGAATCACATGACCATGCTCTAGTACGGTCATTAACTGCCTCTGAGGGTGAAACTACCTTCATAACGAGGCAAGAGATCATCGTAGCGCAGAAGGAAGGTTCGGTCTTGAAAACTGTACGGAATGATTTGACAAAGAAGTGAGGCCGGAATGGCAAGAGATCTCCAATCACGGCCAGCAGGAAAAAGGTTACTGACTCCAATGGGACTCCATGTGCATTCGAGATGATCTACTCACTCGGAAATAGGAAAGCCCGGATGGAAGAACCCACAAATCCCAGATGATCCTTCCTGAGACGTGTATCCCGAATATATTTGAACAGCTCCATGATAGTCGCACTGGAGGGCATTTGGGAGTAAATAAAATTCTAGCGAGAGTATGTGAGAGGTACTATTGAATCAATTGCCGTCGAGACGTGGAAAAGTGGTGTGAGAGCGGTGACCTATGATCTTCGAGAAAGGGTTCGAAGATAAGGCAAAGAGGAAAGTTGGAGCAGTACCTCAGTGGGTGTCCTTTCGAGAGAATTGCGGTCGACATTTTGGGATTACTCCCTATGACCAAATCCGGTAACAAGTGCCTTATGTTCGTAAAGGACTATTTCATCAAATGACCTGAAGTAGTAGCCTTACTCATCCAAGAGGCTAAAACGGTGGCAGAAGCCCTGTTGCAGAACTTAATTGCCAGACACGGAGTACCCCAGGAACTACACTCAAATCATGGCCGCAAGTTCGAATCAGATCTATGGAAGGAAATGATGACTTTGAAATAAAGAAGACAAGAACAAATGCTCTTCACCTACAATTCGATGGAATGGTCGAGAGGCATAATCGCATCATAAATAACTACCTCTCGATGTTTGTCTCCGAAAACCACAGAGACTGGGATGAATCGGTTCCTCCCCTTTTGTTGACTCACAGAAGCGCCCAACATGATGCGACAAGTTGCACACATCCATGTTGTTAACTGGTCGAGAACTGAAGCTTCCAATAGATATAATGTGTGGCAGTCCATCCGATGAACCTCGAGAGGTACCCCTTTCAGAGTACGTGAATGACTTGAGAGAGAGACTGGAAATTGTACACAAATTTACCAGATCCAAATTACAGCATTTCAGCGACAGAATGAAGATAAGGTTTGACAAAAGGTCGCTGTCGGTGAGCTTCAAGGGGGGCTTTGCAGTGTGGTTATACAAACCCAAATGTCGGAAAGGTTTGTGTCCCAAATTGCAGAGACCATGGCAAGGACCTTACTTGGTAACCAAAAAGATAAACGATCTGGTGTACAGAATCCAATTGTCACCCAGAAGCAAGCCTGAAGTTGTCCACATAGAAAGACTGAGTCCGTACATGGATCGTGATGTTCCCTCTTTGAATGTTGTTCGGGACGAACAACGCAGTCCGCCACTGGTAGCCGTAAACCATCTGTGACTTGGCTAAGAGCGCGCTCAGCCCGAGTTAAGTTTCGCGAATCTTGGATATTCGTCGCTATTCTACATGTGTCGAGAACACCGTTACCGTCGTTCGATGGAACTCTAAGGAAAAATCTAGCACATTCGATTGCCATATATAAGCGTTATCCACCCGCCTATCAAGACAGTCTAGGGCGAGTACAGTACGGTACGCGGAGCGATATAAAAAGGCGATAGACATTCAAATAGTTGAAATGTTTTGTTATATCGAAAGTGAAATAAAGTTGACTTTGATTATTGTTCAGTGTAGTCAATTATTATTGGACCCAAGGTAAAAACGTAAAAATATCAAAAAAAACATTTTTGTTAAGTATTGTTACGTCCTTTTATTTGAAATTCCTAATATAAACAGATTTGTTTCTTGGGATGAATATAGAAATACTCTTAGTTCAAGATTCAGAATAGAATAGAAATTTATTTATACTGAAAAACAAACAGAATTGTTTCCACTTACATGATGCATAGTTTTTTAAAAAAGTTCCTCACACATAATATTCATTGAGTACAATAATACAGTTAAAATCAATATAAAATATAACATTTAAAGACAATATATAACAAAATGACCATAAAAACATTCAGACACATTTGAGCATTTGAAGGAGTTGTCCCTCTGTAATACTGAATATATCCAGTTCAGGTACTTTCAGTTTTCTAGGAATGTTGAAAACAAAAATTACTTCTCAGGACTCACGGCGGTCTTTCAATGGTTGCATATTATATTCTTTGGCTGGAATGCGATATAAATAAAACCTTGTGTTTTCTAAAGAAGAATGTTCTTAAAAATCGTTTCTGGATTTTTTCTATAGTATCAGAAAATTAAAAATTCTTTGGATTTCAAATGACACAACCATATTCCAGCTTAGAACGAACAATGGAACTGAAGAGTAACAAACAAGTATCGTGATTGAATTCACGGCTAGATCTTAAAACAAAGCTCATTTTTCTATAACATTCAGATGCTGAGTATTCAATGTGCCGAGAGAAACTGAAAATATCAGAGAAAATAACCCCGAGATCTTTCATCTCATTGATTCTCTTTAAATTGGTGTGAATAATGAAATATTTCTTGATAGTGGATGATTTCTTTCGTGTGAAACTCATTATTTTGCATTTAGCTTCATTGAGAAATAGCTCAGATACTAGAAGTAATTAGTTTATTGAGATCATCTTGAAGCATAACATATTTTTCGATTTCGATTCTTCTAAAAAGCTTGAGATCATCGGTATGAAGGAGAAATTGAGAATGCCTGATATACCGAGAAACGTGATTAACAAATAACACGAAAAAGAGAGGTTCCAAAAGTAGCAGTGAATTCGAAAGAAGATACGTTGTTGTACGAACTGTATTTATTCTGTTGGATAGATAGCAGAGAAAAAAATCAAGTGTGTTGTTCGTGAAACCGAATGCTTTTAATTTCGGGATCAAAACCTCCTGGTTAACCTTGGTTAAGTCAGTGTATATAACATCTACAGGCCGTTTCTTTTATCATGTGGTAACATTGCTATATTCTAAACCGTAACAGATACGAAGACGATTTAATGGGGAAAAAGATAACTGTCATTGAGAACAATACAATGGTCGAAGAAAATTTACGGGGACTCTCGCTCTCCTCGATTTTTTTTGAATGGAATTGTTATTTCGAAGAATATCAAAAAATGGAAAAGGAAAATGTTATTGTATTCGAAGTGTACTATGACGATGTAATAATAAACATTCAATGAAACGTTTCGTGTCAACATGGCCACCATTAACTTTTTTTTAAATACGGACCTGTCTTTTTTATTACAGATATTGATAAAGCGATAAATTCACAATCCAAGGGTATATCAAAATCGATATTTTTATAGCGTTTCATTTGAAATAACTACCATCATCAGTAACAACAATTTTAAATTATGGTCCTGTCGTTAATTCTTTTGTAAATTGTTTCGATTAAATTGAATGGTATTCACCGGTATATCACAGTTCAAAGTAGACTCATAAAAACAAAAAACTTTTGAAACAACCTAATATTTATCGTTTTACGGAATTTCTGATATCTTTGTGAATAATTTTGAAGATATATTTCAAAAATACGACCTTTAGGAGCAATATTCTAAGTTATGTGTCAGACCGCTGTGGCCTCATTCATAAACTTGAATAAAATATTAGTAAGTAGCAAGTTTATGGTATTTCCATTTCAAAACAAATGTCGGTGGTTGAAATGCGAAGAGTTGAAAAGTAGAGTTTAAGCATTATGAATGATATTGAAAAATCAAATTGCTTTATGATAAGTTTCAACTCCTCAACCTCACAAAATCATTGGGAGTCCTTTGAAATCTAGTCTCACAAACTGGATGGTGACAAAATGAGAGGAAATAAAAATTACATAGAAAGCTGAAAAAATATTCGTTCTCTTTTTAATGAAATACAATTCTATCATTTTTGTTACTGTCAATTATCCCAAGGTCTATCAAACAATTTTTCACTTTCTAATGATATCAGGACTATAGAAAAGGAGCTATACCCAGACTAATCTCTTGAAATTATTGTTCAGATTAGAGAAGTTCTCGAATCTTGATATTCTTTTCAGAAAAAAATGTTAAGACATATGTCTATATTCACTGACAAAACGCACCCATAGCTATGCTCTATTACCGTCCTCGGCACTCTTACAGATTTGATGAACATCAAAGTAAGATGAAATTTCAGCTTTTGGTTAAATGAATATCGTCCAAAAAGAAGAAAAAAACATGAATATTTAGTGATGAAAAGATTGTTCTGATTTATAGGATTCTTTTGTCAGTTTCATTCGTAGCTCTTTGCTTCTGGTTAGAACAATCACAATAATCACCCGCTCCACTGGTGTGAAGTGGTTTTTTGAGTCCATAAGAGTAAACACAGAGGAGGCTGTTTTTAGAGGGAATCATTAACAATATTTACGTTATGATATTGGTTTATACATCTTTCTAAATTCCACACAAAATATGATCAAGGAAGATTCTGATTTCAGGGAATTCACCAAACAAAAAAAGAATGCAAGTTCTCAAAAGTCAGTTTCTGTCTATTATATTTCTATCGGTGACATTTTGGGTCGTTGTTTATATTCAGGTCAATACTATATTAAAATTATCAGGTCCAACACATCACACAAGAAATTTATTATATTTTTCATTGATAGCTTAGATAGCTGAATATTAGATGTGCAAATTTCTATCCAACAATCATCAAGATACATTGTCTCAACTACATGCAAACAATTATTATATCCTTGTACTTGAAAATACTTTTTGGTAAATTGTGGAATCGGCAACCAATATAAATGTGATGCACTGTTTGGAACCTTTGGTGTAGTAATGAATATTACTGAAGTTCTCCCAACACCAAACCGTTATTTTCAACACCTTGACACGTGCTTCAATCACTAAGTGATCATCTTGAAGAAGAAGATTAAAATAATTCTACATACAATATTGTGCCTTACTTATGCCTTAGATACAACTGCTAGGTACCTGCGTCTTATCGTCTTAAAATTAATTTTACAATGTTACCTTATCTACTTTTTTTAAGGACGAAACACAAGCTCTACAGAAAAATTCTTAAGGCGCTCCAAGAGCGTTGCCTGTACCAAAGTAGCGATTCACATTGGTTTTGAATGGCTGAAGATTAAATCCATTTGGAAAAACGTTCTCAGGAAGTTTATTCCACAAAAACGCAGGTCTCCAAATGAAAGAGTTCTTGAACAGTGTCATTCGAAGTGTAATGAGTTGACCTCAAAACGATGAGCAGCCACAGTTTGACGCGTTTTTCTGATATGTACCGCTCTTGACGGAATCAAATGATCCAAGTCACTTGAACACTTTCCGTGAAAGTATCTATAGAAGAGAGACAAATCTCCAACTTTTCTTCGATGTTCCAGACTATCAAGATTGCAAGTGGCGTTCTCGTCTCCAATCAGGCGGATGGCGGATGTAATCCATCACCTTTAGGTATACCTAGGGGCGGAGCACCACACATGAGAACAATACTCCAAAGAAGGTCTGAACTTAGCTTTATAAAGCATCAAAAGTTGTACAGTTTTCTAGTTTGGAACAGTGTTCCAAGTTTTTGAGAAGCAGCCTTTACAATTCCAGCAACATGATCGTGCCAACACATATTGGTGTCCATTTTAACCTCCAACAAACTTATCGTAGTGAAAACCGGAATTGTCTATCCTGACATTACTATGTCCGGTTCGGAGGCATTCATCTTTTTGGAGAAAACCGGCATTGAACTGAACCTGGTTACTTTCACCCCAATTTGAAATCACTTCTAAATCCTCATTAAGATGTGCAACCTCTTGCTGCCGGTGAAGATGTGCATCCGCAACCGATGTCCTGGAATCCAAATGGAATGACAAGACAAGTGTGGTATCGTCAGCAAAGCAATATATCGGATTCTTGGTTTTTCTTCAATAAATCGTTGATATACAATAAAAAGAGGGTTGGAGACAATATGGATCCCTGGGGAACACCAGCGTTGATGTAAAAAGTATTCGAAAGATTTCCATCGACGGCCACTTGCAGGTAACGTTCTTTCAGGAAGCTGGAGAGCCATAAACAGAAATGATCCGACAAGCCATAGCATCGAAATTTGGACAGCAAACCCCCATGCCAAACATGGTCAAAGGCCTTAGAAATATCAAGCGCGGCAGCTCTTGATTCTCCTTGTTCCTCTACTGCCTTATTCCAAATATGGGTGACATACGATAGAAGGTCTCCTGTTGATCTTTGTTTCCGCAAGCCATATTGATGATCGCTCAAGATGTTAAAGCCTTCCAAATATTTAAAGGTAATTCTGATAACCAAAAATATTATTTCAATAGGCTATATAGTAAACTATTAGGTACTGGTATATATGGCCTGTTGAAATATTATTTTTAGTTATCAGAATTACCTAACTAGTAGATGAGGCAACATTGTAAAATTAATTTTAAGATGATAAGACGCAAGTACCTAGCAGAGGTATCTAAGGTATAAATAATGCATTAAATATAACTTGGTTCTACTAACTAGGAACTAAAAACTACTTGACTAAGGACTGTTTTTATTCCGTTAAACATGGCCATAAAATATTTACCAAAAACCATAATCTGAAAGGAAAAATAATATACTTACAAACTGATATAAATAAATATCTTGCTCCATTCTGCTGACTATGACTCATAGTGGGATATTCTAATTCCTCATAAGCTACAAAATTAAAGGTAAAAATTTGTGAATTTTACTATTATATGTACATACCAATAATTATCAAGCAGAGAGGTTCAAGTTGAGTTTGTACATTTCTTGCTATATGCTATATTATATACTAATCAAGTAATTGAAGGCAAAGTTTGGCGCAAACATCAACTTTCGGGGACATGGGCACTCAAAAGTTGAAAATGTTCAAAAATCAACTTACTTCTTTTCATGATTACATGTTTGGGAAGTGAATAGAACTTCAACAAAATATAATGGTTCTCATTTACAAAAGGAAACCCTAATATGAAAATATTTTCAACATATCCATAGTAATGAAAAAAAATACATTCCATGGTTAATAATAATACATTGTTTACCTTACAGTGACAAATAATAATAACCATGAATAATCATTTTTTATGTATATCTCAAATAGAACAATCTTTAAGAGATAGGCATCCATTGTCACATAAATGATATGGGTATTATTATTAAAAACTAATATTATTTCTAATTTTGAAAATCTGCAGCTGAGCAATATGATTCCAATTGAACGAATGAAGAACAGTAACACAATAAAGTGTGGCTGTATTATTGCTTAATAATCAGTAATTTTGAACTGAAAGAGAAATGCAGATACGTGCTTCACTAGAGTTTTGATCATCAATTGGTTGCATAGGTATAGAAAAAATAATTTTGCTGCCAGGATTTAAAAAATTTTGTTGCTAAAAATGAGTCCCTGAATTTTTAATCACTTGAATGGAAAGTTTGCACTAAATTGTCACTTCAGATTCCTGATCTGCCTACAAGTATATGTGAGTAACTATATAAAAATTTACAAATGTAGTGTGAGCCTGTCTGCCTGATAATCACCCTACCTACCTTCTGAAATTATTGACTGGCAACATTTAGGTCTATTTGTTACAGTACAGTTCAAGTCATGTTGCCTATCACAACACCAAACACTTGGTATACATCTTCCATCTTCACATGGAATTTTGTCTAAAAAATAACTTATAAAAATTATACATACTTGAAATGACATATAAAAATACCTACCTCTACATGGATCGCCATTGCACTGTTCAAAAGACTCATCAGATTCATCTTTACAATCAGGTTTACCATCACACACATAGTGGGGTATAATACATAATCCATTAGATACACATTGAAACATTTGGTCATTGCAAAATATTGTTTCCCTCATGGGTCGAAAATCATTTTTTTTAACATTATCGATTACCAATATTGTTATATTCTTTGACAAATTGAACTTGTGGCTGATGCAATAATAATTTCCTTTATCCTCAGCTAACAAGGGACTGAATCTTTTTTCCGATTTGTTGATGTCACGAATACTATTTATAATTTTATTCAGACTGAAATAAAAAAATCACCTTTCAGTTTTACTTTGGGTGTGTTACTGATGTTATATACCTTGTTTGATTTGATAAGTTTTCTCCTTTTACCCAAGTAAGATGATCATCAATGGAATTATTTGTGTCATTGTTTACTATAAGTTCACATAATAGTGAAAATGATGTTCCAACTTTTTCTTCAACTACATCAGTGACTGGTATGTAAAATTCATTATAATTTTTCACTATTTGTAATTGCAATTCAGCTAGAAAATGAGAAAGAAAAACAGGCATTATTTGATTAATCAGTTTTGTAAATAAAATACGTAACCTTGGTAAACTCCAGGAAAAGATAAATAAATTTATTTCATTCTCACCTGATACACTAATTATGCTTGAAAGTAAAATGTGTATTAGGAAACTGTACATTTTAAGACATTTCCAATTAGTGTTTTTATTGAATTGACAGAAGGATAGGTGGAATAGAAATTAGACACCAATTGACCAATTTGAATTTTCTATTTACAAAAGTCACAAAACCACCGACATGTCTATATCCACGGTAGCGTAAACGTAAGTTTAATAGACTTGGAGGTTAAAGGATAGTTCATGCTTAGGCTCACCGACATACGACTTAGGCTGGATTTCCACAGCTGCATTTAAATTGACACCCGATCGAGCCCCCCCCATGCCCCCACCCGGGTTGAGTGCCCTGGGACAAAAGCTTCGCTTCACAAAAAAAATTTTGCGAAGAAAACCTGATGTCCCACTCCGTCCAACCCCGTTCCTCCTGAAACGGTCCTCAACCTGCTGCCGGGCACTTCAGCAAGATTGACATCTGACCTTTGTTCAGTCGAAAGTCAGCCTTTAGGTGCTTTTACTCTCTTATCTGTTAATTTATTTTGTCGTTTTTTCCTAAATGAATTTTGCATGGGGCCCCCAAAAACTAGCCGGAGACTATTTGTTTGAGATCGCGGTCGGATGGCTCTCGGTGAACCTGGATGTTTCTGCGTTGGGAACATCAACTCAAGCACCAACTCCAGCACTTCGTAACCGCCTTTGATAATGTCTACCGGAAAATAACTTTCATACATTGTATAACAGTTCAACTAGGGTATTTTTGTCTTATGTCATTCAAATTTTCAGTTTGAAATTTTCAATTGAGAAACAATTAAAGCACAGTCAATAAGGTTATACTTCTCCCAATGCTTTATGAGAACAAGTGTTCAAAATTTCTGCTTTGAGAGTTTCCATAAACACCAAACATAACAAAATATTTGGAACGAAATTACCCACAAAGCTGCCGAGATCTCCAGATCTGAATAGTTTTGGTTTACTTGCTCAAAAGAAATTTCATAAGGCACTGAATAGAAAATGAAAAATACAATAAAGAAAAATTTCAGAAACTCAACCTTTCTGAAATAAATCTATGACAAAAAATATCTGTACTTACATCATTTTGTTTCCTTTGTATATATAAACCATATATAAGATCGTTTCTTTTTTATGTATAAAATTAAATCTTCAGAAAATATTCCTTCATATTCTAGACGCAAAGGATATTTAAAAAGATCATGTTTTTCAAAGTAATTCAGTAGATATTTTAGAAAAACCGGTAAACTAGAAATTTAAAAAACGCAGCACTTTTCATTAGAGATTCCTCCTCAATTTAAAATAATCATTTTTTTTCAAATAAAATACATGAAAAAATAATATGATTTCATTTTAACCAGTACAACAATTCCTAATTGGAAATAAGTGTGTTTAGCATAGCTGAAACATATTTTCTGATTCAATACGTTTCATGATATGACAATCATCTGCAGATAACCTTTTCATTGTTGAAGTATTCGACTTTACCAAAAATATTCACAATGGTAACACTAGATACATATCCCACTATTACGAAAAACACTCATACCACATGAAGAATTTCATTCAATAAGTTAAATAGGTATGTCATTAAGAAAACAGCATTTACATCTACTAACCTGTTGCGTATCTGTTTTTCTGATGTTATTTATAAAAAAATGTCACTACACTGACACGCATAGTTAGTTAAATTAACTGAGATTCATTCAAAAACTCGGTCAAAAAGTTTGTTCAATTTCAACAACACTGATACTTTTTTGAGAGGTTAGGTTGATTTTCATTCGTTTACTTTACCAGTGATATTCCAAGGCCGTCCTGTCAATTGTTTGTTGGGAGTTGTTTTACTACGCAAATACACGTCTGTAATAGTAAAACGCATCAAAGGCTTGACAATTATTTTGAGTCTTCTGCGCTTTTAGGTGCGGAGATCTAATAATTCTATTGAAAATATTTCTTTCCTTTTCAGTCATCTACGATTAGGAACCTTATGTCCTCTTGACTAAAATGGTTCCGTCGATTAATATGGAAATTATTAAGTCGTAACGTACCAAATTGCTTGACAATTATTTTGAGAATATCTTGCCCTTCAAAGTGGGGAGACCGAATAACTATATTGAAAAATAATTTCCTTTTTTTTCAAGTCATTTACGATTATGAAACTTATGTAGGTACTCTTGACTAAAGTAGTTCGTTCGATGTAGATGGAAATTATAAAGTTGCAACTGAAAGTGGAAATGAAAGTAATGAATATCAATTAAAGGGATTTTTTATTGCAGTATGATGGTGTTGGTTGAATAAATGAGGAAGATTTAACCTTTGATGGTATGGTACCTAACAGTAGGTACAATTAATATCGAGAATGGAAACAAAAGAAATTTATTTAATTGATACACACAAAATATATAAAATAAGTATAAAAAATACTAACGAAGAGACAGATATAAAGACAGTAGTTGCTAGTACATAAAGTAAAGATTGTGTATAAAAGTAGCATCTAAGTGTTAAGACACTTAGATGCTACAGAATAATACCAATTAATATAAAATTACAGTTGTGTACAGAGAGTAAGGAAACAATTTAGTGGTAGTGTATCTGTGTTTATTGGTGTTCTAATATTTTGATAAATTCAAAGTTATTTTCGAAGATAATTTTTTATTCTATGGAGAAGGTTTTTATGATTTTTAATATGTTTTATCCTTAGGAGTGGAGTATTACAAATTTCAGGTAGTGTGTAAGTTAGAAAGCGATGACAAATATTTTTATTGAATTTTGGAGTGGGTAGCAATTCGTTTGTTGTCCTTCTAGTAATATAAACTGTGGGAACATAATTATGAAATGTTTTGTTTTTGAATGCATACATACATAAACTATGAAAGTATGTCCGAATATTACTAAGATCTTCTAAATATAGGAGATAAGTGTGATATGATCTTTTTTTCTTCAAGATTATTTTCAGAATATACCTAGTCCTGTATTTCGTTCAGTCTTTGCAAAGAAGTAGGTGAGCATTTCTGTAGGTTGATAGCAAACCCCATGGAATTCAACTTGATGCAGAGTGAACGGAGGAACCTACTGAATTCAGTTTATTTTTCATTCATTCGAATGTTTTAAGGTAATAAAGTTATAGTTTGCGTGTATTTATCACATAGACTACGAATCAACCCTAATTTTGAACAATTGAATTTGACATACATGACATATAAGAAAGAAAAGTTCGATTTTGTGTAGGTATTTCCTTTCTAGTCATTTTCACTTATTTCACATTTTCTAGGTTATGAATATTTTGAAAAATTTTCTAAAAATATTCATGAGCGAGAAAAAATTTCCGGATATTAATTCGACCTCGCGTTGTATTCGGTGAGAAAATTCCACACCGAATTGTGGTGAAAAATCAAATATTTTTAAAATTTATTTTCACATTCTCAACACTGCAAATTATTTTCTTCATCAAGTCACCAGCGAAACATAAAATGTGTGGTCGACTTGATTGTTGAGTTGGCATGGTAACTAAGTGAGACCCTAACCTCGAAATTGTTATTTCAGTTTTAAAGCTGTCAAGCGACACGACGTATGGAGGCAGTTTGCAAACTTTTGCGTAGAAAAATCGTATAATTTCGATAGAGTGGATATACCGGTGAAAGAACTGGCGCTTATTCTTGAAGACTATGGGTTCAACATGCGAAAAACGAACTCCGAAGACTACAAAGAGAGTGTAATCAAAGTTTCTTGGAATTCCACAGCCAAGCAGTTGCAGGAATATTTTTTTAAAAAGTATAATCGCAAATTTAATCCATTCTCTGACATAGAATTTTTGAACGAAAGAGCTGCAAAAAATGCTGAGCGCCGGAAGCTACAAATGGATCCAACCAAGAGAGGGGAAAGTTCATCTGCACTATCAGCAGACGAGCTGAGAAAAATTATTGAGCTTTGGGACGAAAACACTCCGGAAGGACTGCAAAAAAAGTTTTTCCACGTTGCTGGTCATGAATTGGCCTGGAGAGGAAATGAAGGAGTGGCAGCACAACTCGAATATTTTGTGGAGGAAATTGACAATAAAGAGGACCCAACAGGCCGCATTGAGTTTAACTTGGTTTTCTCCAAGACCACCCAAAGCGGTTCAAAGAAAATGGCTGACAGTAAGTGGCTAGTACCGAATACACTCAAGTATACCCAGTGAGACTGTTCAAAAAACTAACAAGCAAGCGGGGCCTCATCAAAATGAAGCGTTTATTTTTGACGCTAAATTCAAACTGGAAGAATCCCAGTTCCAAAGGTTGGTACAGGAACAGTCCAGTTCGACAGAATACAATGTCTACCTGTCAAATCCGCTGCGTCATTTATTGGAATTGATGTTAAAAAGATCAAAATAACAAATCATTCTGTAAGGGCTACTGCTGTTTCAACTTTAGCCAAAACGGGAATTGGAGAATAGTATTTGATTAAAATAACCGGTCATGGTAGCAGCCACTCAATAAAACCATATCTGCAAATAGACTCGGGCCATCATCAGGAAATAATTGACGCAATGA
>WOGR01000920.1:0-22116 GCA_015342045.1 Leptinotarsa lineolata
TTCAAATTGTGTACAAGAAATGTATCAAAGAGTAGTTTCGAATTTTTTTATAATATCCTCAGCAATGATGACTTCACTGAAACTTAACGACATGTATAATTGAGTGTCATCCGCGTAATGGTGCATTTTGATTGATCTGACGCACTCATGAAAATCGTATATATAGATAGCGAAGAGTAGAGGTCCCAAGACCGAGCCTTGTGGAACGCCATGATGCCTTCTTAAGGGAGAAGAATGTTCACCATTCAAATTGACAGTTTGAGTTCGTCCAGTTAAGTAACTCTCCATGAGTGAAACTGCACCGCCAGAGAAGCCAAAATATTATAGTTTCTTACATAAAACCGACGGGTCCAAGGTATCGAAAGCTTTACTATAGTCTAACGAAATGAATGTGTGGCATTTGCGGATAACTTAAGCTTTTTATCATCGGAAAAATGTAAAAATCAGGTCATAATAAAGGGCAACTCCCTATTATAGAATATTAGTTGATCCAGCATGAATCATGATATGGTCTCAACCATGACAGAACCCAAATAACAAGATTCCACACTGGGAAAAAGAATCATTAACCCTTGACTTTCGACAAAGGACAACATTCTATAAGTAGTTCGGCAATTTCAGTCCATATATTGGGCGTAAAAGTTGATGGCTACCTCACAAGAAAGAATCATTGTTGAGCACTTATGTCTGAATTGTTCTCTTTCTTATCTTAATCTTGACGCTAACCTCTCTGTATTTCAGTTTGGTGAGATCAAAACTAGAATATGGATCCATAATATGGAATCCCATATACAATCAATATACATCTGCAATTATGAGAGTACTAAAGAAATTTCTGAAATTTCGTGATTTCAGAATCATTGGAACGTATCCCTCAAGAAATACTAATTAATTTGATTTGCTTCATGAATTTGAATTCGTAGCATTAGAGAGACGAAGAAATCGGGCATCTGTTTTATTTTTATATGTTATTGAATGGCAGAGAAGATTGTTCTACACTTCTATCAGAAAGTGTAATATTTCCAAGAATAGCATCTAGGCACCACAATACTTTTTTATGCAAAAGGACACGAACTAACTTGATGTTGAAGCAGAAAAGCTTTCTAATATATATTTTTGTTGCAGCTCACGTGAAATTGAAAATGAATTTTGTGCAACTCTATCAGAAAATCTGTATAGAAACGTTCACAATTTTTCATTATATGTTTTTTCTCCCACCTATGTTTGTCTTACATCAAATACTATAAAATTTTGTTTTATCAATAATATATACTTTGCTCTGTGAATGAGAAACTGTTGGGCAATAAAAGCAATTATAATCATTATAGTCTTTTATATTCAAGGTTGATTTTCCTTTCTACACAGACATGACGCTCAGATTCTTATAAGAATTTTCGTGTGATGCTGATACATTTCCATTAAAGTGATTTATGAACGACTTCACGTTACTTATATCCTCTTAGTGCTGTTATTTTTTTACGGACTAAAAACAATCACTACAGAAAAATCTTCATACAGGCACCGCTCTAAGAGAGATGCCTGTGCGAAAGTAGCGATTCACATTGGACTTGAATCTCTGGAAATTAAATTCATTTGGAAAAACGTTCACAGGAAAGAGTTTTTGAGCAGTAAGTTAGAGGTGTACTGAGTTGAACCTCAAAACGATGAGCAGCCACAGTCCGTCGCTTATTTCTGATATGTACCACTCTTGGTGGAGTCAAATGTGCCAAGTCACTTGAACATTTTCCTTGAAAGTATCTATAGAAGAGAGACAAATCTCCAACCTTTCTTCGATGTTCCAGACTATAAGGGTTGTAAGTGATGTTCGCGTCTCCAATCAGGCGAATGGCTCTTTTCTGAATGGAATCCAGCAACTTCAGGTTATGCTTAAGGGCGGGCTTCACACATGAGAACAATACTTCAAAGATGGTCTGATCTGAGCTTTATGAAGCATCAAAAGTTTTTGAGGTGAGTACAGCTTTCTGGTTCGGAACAGTGTTTCAAGTTTTTGAGAAGCAGCCTTTGCAATTCCAGCAACATGATTGTGCCAAGATTTATTGATGTCCATTTTAACCCCCAGAAGACTTATTGAAGAGGAAAGCGGAATCGTCTGTCCCGACATTATTATATCCGATTCGAAGACATTCGTCCTTTTGGAGAAAACCGATGCCTGTGTTTTTGTGGAATTGAATCAAACCTGGTTGCCTCCACCCATATTCGAAATCATTTCTGAATGTTCTTTAAGATATGCAACTTCCTGCTGCTGGTGAAGATATGCATCCGCAGCTGATGTCCTGGAATCAGCAAAGCAATGTATTGGATCCGTGTTTTTTTCCAATGAGTCGTTGACATATAATAAAAGGAGGGTTGAAAAAAATATGGATCCCTGGGGAACACCAGCGTTGATGTTAGGAGTATTCGAGAGATATCCATCGATAGCTACTTGCAGGGAACATTTTTTCAGGAAGCTGAAGAGCCATACACAGAAATGATCTGACGAAGCATAGCATCAAAATTTGTCTAGCAAATCCTCATGTCACACAAGGTCTTAGAGGTATCCAGCGAAACAGATTTCAACTCTTCATTTTTTTCGATCGTGTGTCACACAAATATGTGTGACACACGATAGAAGGTCGCCTGTTGATCTTTGTTTTCGAAAACCATATTGATGATCGCTCAAGATGTTGAAGCCTTTCAAATATTTGAGTATATGGTGGTTTACGGCTTCCTTCATGATTTTTGATATCACTGATAGAGCGAAGCGACTAGTCTATAATTATTTGACAGATTTTTCTTGCCCCTTTTGGTAATAGGCTGAATGCGAGCAGTCTCCCAACAAGAAGGAAAACCCCCTTTTTTTGTTAGACAGTTTGAAAAGTCTGCAAAATACTGGTGCGAGTTCATTTGCGCATTTTCTAAGTACGATGAGGGGCACTTTATCAGGACCAGATGCCTTGTTGATATTCAGCTGTTTCAAAATTCGCCTGACCAGTCATCGAAAAGTAACATTCAATATTTCTGATACTTTTGAAAATGGCATATTCGTTACATTGGAAATAAACCACAGTGAGAAACTTATGTTGAATCATCACTTCCAACGAAAAACTCTTTCATGGAATTTTGAGGTTCCAGGTAATTTTTCTGGAATATAATTGTGTCCATAAGAATATGATGATATCAAACATTTTCTGAAAATATGCAAGCAAATATATTCTTAGACCATTTCACGATCGTACTGAATAGACGTGAATAACGTAGGAACGAAACATTATATTTTCTCATTCATCACAGTTATCAGACCTACATTTCAGGAAAATACTTCCATTTATATTCGTTCAGAGATCCAGCTCACGTAGTTTTGATATTCCACGTTTACAAGTTGCCATTTAGTATAATACCGTTGTTCTATGTAGCTACTGGTATGGAGAAAAAAGTTTATCGACTGTATAAGTATACATCTAATACGATTTGGAGGTTTTTTAATAAGGTTATCCCATGAATTCAAAAAGTTCAGTATTCGAAAACAATGTTGTGCAAAATGCCTGTGATCGTTGATTGCTCGAAAAAAATTGACAAGCAAGGTGAAAAATTTATTTTGAATTTTCGAAATAGTCTCTAGAATAAAAACTGAGTAAGTCATGACAAAAATATTTCAAGAAACACTTCATTGTGAGATTTTCTCTAAACGGTTTAACAAATACGCAACACGTGTTTCGCCATACAATAGCTTCTTTGGGCATGTATAGACACGCCAGGCGTGTCTTGTATAGATTATATAGAAGGACAATAAAAATTCAAAAACAGTGGGATAATTTCAATAGAAAAGAAGATGTGATGAACAATAATAAAATCTGGCTACCTGTCCTTGAAAATATCCAAACTAGGTCAGGCAATCCAATTAAGAGATAACCGACGGAAAAACAACAACTTACTAATTGAATGAGGCAATTTGTTGTACGTATCAAAACCATTGAAACATACAGAGTTCATACTATTTTTGGTATTCGTTCTATGTGTTTATATGTCAAGATTATGTCTAGTGTAATATTGGTGAATATTATAATTGAAACAAATATATTTTGAAGATATGTTCCAGTTAAATCATTAAAAATTTTGTGCACGAATATCATTGTTTGGTATAAAATTCTCTGGGATACCGAAAGCCAATTTGAGGTTGATAACATTGTAATTATGGGAGTATAGCGGTTTTCTCTGAATATTATTCTTATTTCTCTATTTTGTAGTTTTTGCAGTTGAGCCTGTTCGTTCAAGTTGAAGCAGTATCAATGTTTAAAATGAAAGGGGATATATTTTTAGGAGTGATTAATTTTTGGGAAAGTAAGTTTTTGGCTTTCTACTACTCCATCTTGATACAAAAAATGTGGAAATCTTCCAAAGAAAAGAAGGTAGCAATCAATTTCAAATAAATGACTTTATACATACACTAAAAAATTTCAAAAAAACTATATTTTCACTCCAGGATTTCAACGCATCTGTCATCAATCACAAAGATATTAGTTCATGGAACAATTATACAATCACACTTTGAGCATTGTTATTCAATTCAATACTCTTTTGGGAAAGAAAGTTTTTGGCTTTCTACTACTCCATCTTGATACAAAAAAATGTGGGAATCTACATATCTTTGCTTCCTTCTTTTCTTTGGAAGATTCCCACATTTTTTTGTATCAAGATGGAGTAGTAGAAAGCCAAAAACTTTCTTTCCCAAAAATTAATCACTTCTAAAAATATAACCCCTTCAATTCAAACAATATTCCTCTTGGCTGGAATTTAATCAAATAAGTGAATGAATGTCATTACGATGCCATCGATGACATAAGTAGATCAAACTCATCCTGTATGAATTGTGTGCTTTTTATCTTATAATTTTATCCTGATTGGTAATGAAGAGCCCTAGGGCAAGTGTCTTACGGCAAAACATCGGTGTCTACCAGTTAGGTAGACACCGTGAAATTTTTCACCTTCCATTTAGTATATTGTGTAGAAATCCTGTGAATGATATCTGATTTAGGTATATAACGAATGTTTGGAATACAAGCTGAGTAAAAAAGTGTTTTTTGTATAATTCAATGTTCATATGAAAGTATAAATGTTAATATAAAAGTATTTGTTTCGAAAGAATGTTTTCTTTCGTGTAATTCAATGTTTATATGAAAGTAGCTGTTTCGGAAGGACTTTTTCTTCCATTCTGTGTCTGAAAGTTACTTCTTTGCATGATCTACACATCTATGTTCAGAGCTACTTCTAAAAGTGATTGCTTCCTTCCTTTCTTTGGAAGATTCCCACATTTATTTTATCAAGATGGAGTTGTAGAAAGCCAAAAACTTTCTTTCCTAAACAAAATTTAAATAATTCTAATTCAAGGAGAAAATAGAACAAATAGAGGAACAGCAGAAATATGTATGTCACACAACTGTAGGACGGATTTATCAAAAATTTTTAGCCACGGGATCTGTGGAAAACAAATTTACCACAAAACATATGAAATGTGTAACTGACAACAATGAATTACAACAAAATATATTATAAGCATTAACTGAGAATCCGAGAGTAGTCTTGCTGCTATATTATCCATAACAGGCGTCAGTATAACATCAGCACAAAGAATATTATTAAAACATGAATATCACCCTAGTTATCTCATACGTTGAAAGAAGAAGATTACGATCGCGTGGGTACAAGGAGAGATAGAAGAATATTGACAGTTTGGACAGTTTACCAAATATCTGTTGTTGTTTGATGTTCCACCTCAAATGGAGTGGTAAGTTCGCAAAATTACCGTTGGTGGGCTGACGAAAACCCAAATTTTAAAATAGAATGCGAGGAACAATATTCCTTCAAGGCAAACGTCTGGTGTGGTATTCTCAATAATGAAATTATTGGTCCTTTCTTTTTCCATGACAATATAAACCGTGAAATGTACTTCCTTTTTTTGATGTTTGAGCCATTTATTGATCAATTCTCACAGCAAGAAAGAAAATGGCTTTGGTTCCAGCTCGACGGAGCTAGGTGTCATAGTACGACATTAATTAAAGAATATCTTGATGACAAATTTGAGAGTAAATGGATTGGCAGATACACGATGAATCCACGGCCAGTAAGGTCTTTCGATCTCACTCCTTTAGATTTTTTATATGGGGGAAGGTGTATGCTCGGAGAAACTTTCAAAACATCGATGAATTAGACAATGTTATTAGGCAGTGTTGTGTCAGTATATCGAAATCTTCTTTAGAAAATGTCAATGAAAAATTTTGTGTACAAACAATAGAATTTTTAGCAATGGAAGGAAGACATGAAAAAATTCAAAGATTTGGTGATTTATTTATTCTTCAGGTTTCTTAACGTTTTTGTAATTCGATTTTTATTTATGTTTAATACATATGTAAATTAGAACTATCCTTTGAGGTAACACTACAATTTAAGTGATCGTAATCTTACAGGTTTGTATTACTTAATTGTTCAGCATTAATTAATTCATAATTCATAATTATTTTTTCTCATTAAATCATATTGATACTTATATGAACATCCATACAGAGTGAGATATCAATTTTGCACCAAAAAAATAGTGAAAATTTAAACCATTTTCAACAAACATCAATATATCAAAACTTTTCCATATATAGCATAAGAAACAAATCAAATATCAAACTAGGATGAATAAAATGGATAAGTCACGAACAGACTGAGTTGAAGACGAACTTCTGAGACGTTTTGAAATGTAATGGAAATCTTAACGATTTGTCATTTATTAGTTATAACTGAAGCAGATTTGTTTATAGAAAGTAATCACATACAGGGTGTTTCCTAACTATGGTACGAAACTTCAGAAGGTGATTCATTATGTCGTTCTATGTCCGTGTTGCTTCTTTTCTGAGATATAGGGCGTTGAAGTTTAAAAAAACGATATTTATAAAATATCATAAATATCCTTACACCGATTTGATTGAAATTTGCTACAGTTATTTTAAGTAATAAGGCGCGTGTTCAACCTTAACTAGATTGAAATTATTAAGTACAGTGAAGTCTCAGTGAGCACCACAGCCAACATTATTGGAAAAATAAGTACGCCACTGACTTGTTGTGGTTTTTCATTTTTTTTCAGATTATTTAACTAAAAATATAACTTTTTGTCAAGCTTCGTCTTCGAGAAAAAAATTTGAGGCCACTTTGCAATTCATGTACACCTGATTAGGAGACCAGCTGACAGTGATAGTGTTGTCATATCAGTGAAAGTTCAGAGTTGTCAATTAGCAATGATTTCATCATAATTAATTTTATTAATGGCTTACATGCACTTCATTTATGGATTAGCAAATGGAAATGTGGAAGAAGCACGCGGAATTTACCAGGGCAGATATCTTAATAGAGTATATCCATATGCTAAAGCATTTAGAACGCTTCATGCAAGATTCTTTGAAACTGGTAGTTTTAATAAAAGAGCAGGTGGTGGAAGATCGGAAACTATAACAACACCTGAACTAGAAAAAGCTATACTTAATGCGATAGAAGAATAGTACCAGGAAGATTACACTGCAGCTGAAAGTCAGCCCAAAAATTATATGGACAGTCATAAAAAGGAGCCACCTATACCCATATCACATACAGCGGGTCCAAGTTTTACTGCCTATGGATTTTAATCCAAGATTGATGTTTTGCATGTGGTTGATTCATATGATGACAGCACACAATAATAATTTTTAACCAAATATTTCATTTACGGACCGAGCAAATTTTCCACGAGATGCTATTATGAACTTTCACAATGACCTTTTTTGGGCCGACTGAAATAATAATAATAAAATCACGAAGAGAGATTTAGCCTTCGACTACTCTTACATCTAACCTGATGCTCATCTAGAGTTGATAATACCATATGGCCCTATAGACTACAAAATAAAAATACAAATATTTGTCTACATTATTTACTGTGCAGATAGTAAGGACTCTTCCATAAACTTTTTATATGCTCTCAAATTTGAATCCCTGTACTGAGCGGGGATAGAATTGAAATGTTTGTTAGCATATAGGTAAAGCTTCTCTGGAAAGTAGTTGTCGAATGTCGAATAATAATAATAATGATAATAGTAATAAATGATTTTATTGCTACACAAACAACAATTACAAAGTACAAAGTAAAGCAATATTGAGTAGCAAATGGCATCGTTCGCTCATCTACCATCTGAAGACGGTAGAATAGCGCTCTTACACGATTTTGTTTTCTTTTCTGAATTTATAGAATGAAAATAATACTGATTTTTTCCTTTCAATCCAAAATTTCAAGAATTAGTTTTTGAAACTACAAAATGAACTTGTTTGACTTATTTTATAATATACCTGACAACTGTTTTTTTTTCAAAATTCAAGGCAGGTTGTCATAGAGAAAAGTGTTTTATACTGGCATATTGTTTTTGATTCACGGGGTGATTCAGTATTTTTTGTAAGAACAGGGCGATGTGGGATAACTATTTACTTTAAATTGTGATACACCTATTTTTTTTGTTAGTGTTCATATTTCATTTTCCTGAACGATCGAGTGGGATCAATAGAATTATTTGATGTTTGTGTTTAGTTCAGTGTGTACTATTGTTAGATATGGAGGTAAATCGACTTCATAGTGATGAACTTTCTTATGAATTGCATACCGTATGAAGGTTCAGTAGCAGAGAAACGTTCACGATTGGGGGCTATTTCGAAAATAGAAAAACTTGGTGGCACTCCGTTCACATGTTCTGAAAAGTTAAATGCAGAAACTGAAATACCAATTCGTTCTGATAAACTTGAAAGTTTAGATAGAGAAGTCAAAAATTTTCATTTCGAAAATGCTGAAAACGAGTATAGACGAATTCGGTCGCGAATATTGCATGTGGTTGGTAGTTTGAATCGGTTATTGGATCCAAACGTGGCAGGACGAAAAAGTAAGCTTCTAGTCAAGGTTGGAGCCATGACAACATTTATAGACGAAATGGTTCCCTTATCAAGACAACAAGTTGAAAGTCCTCCAAAACTAAATTCAACGTCATCACCCGACAATCCCAAAGGAGCTTCACATTTCAATATGTCAATTTTGGATCTACCCAATGACGATTAAGAAGATCTTCTGAAAACTTCTAAGGCTGGAAGGAAAAGAGAAATGGAATCGCTATCAACTGATATGGAGCCTTGTCGATATCGTTCAGAGATGGATGACAATCAATCATTTTCAAATTCAGGTACTGCTGCAGCTACTCAAAATCTTGGATCAATAACTGTGACATCACTACCAAGATATGCAACTAATACCGTAACTTTTTCAAATACGTCAGTACCTTCTAAACCTGATATTTTTATACAAGGTAACACGATAAGTCAAATCTCTGGTATTCGGAAAAATGATTTCAAAAAGGGTACTGATGGAGCTTACAATCGGTTTGAGCTTTCAAGAAAAGCGGAAGTACATGATTGTCAAAGTGCTTGCAGTTCCCCTTTTGAAAATCGCTCTAAAGTTTTTGACATAGTTTCAAAATGGAATTTACATAAATTTGATGGCAATTCTAATGTATCAGATTTCTTGGAACAAGTCGAAGAGCATCGTCTTGCTTGTGGTTTATCAAAAGAGCATCTCATGGGTGTCTATATTTTGTTGTTCAATGATAGAATAAAGGTATGGCTTAATGCTGATGTAGGAATATGACAATCCTGGGATGACCTTACTACCCTCTTACGGAATACATTCCTACCAAGTGATTTTCAGGAAGATGTTTGGAAGGACATTAGGCATAAAATTCAAAAACCCGGGAAGAAGGTTGCATTATTTATCGCAGAAATGCGGTCTCTTTTCAATAAACTCTCAGTTGAGCCTAATGAGCAAACACGTATTTTCCATATTCAGCGAAACCTATAACCTGATGTTCAACAAACGATCTCAGCACATCAAATATTTCAACTATATGGGAACTAATTAGGTTGTGCCAGATGGCTGAGAATTCTAAAGGGCGAGAGGAACATGTCAATAGTTTAGTAGCAAACGGAAATGTACCTTCTTCATCATTACCGTTACTAACTCAAAAAAATGGTATACCTCAGAGCTCTATCATGCAAGAACGTTCTTGCACTGTTATGCAGGAACGTCCCCGCACCATGGTGTGCTGGAATTGTCATCAGAGTGGACATATTGAGCATAATTGTGAACGTCCCTACCTGGAGGTTGAAATATTTGGTCAAGAGATTCTTGGGTTGCTTGATTCTGGAGCCTCACGGACGATCGTGGGTCAAAAAGGTTATGAAATTTTCAAAAGTTTCAAACTGACACTGTTGCCTAGTGCTGTGAGTAGTTGTGATGTTGCAGACGGAAATGGTTGTCCCGTCAAAAGTAGCTTCGATATACGTTTTTGTTTACAGGATCAGGTTAGAGTAATTAATGTTCTGGTTATACCCTCTTTACCTCATCTACTCATTTTAGGATCCGACTTCTGGATAAGTATGGGGATAGTCCCTGATATTAGGAGGAGTTTATGGAATTTTTCTGGTGGGGGTGAAGTTCAGATGGATACTATTATTCATCACAAAAATTTGTCTTCTGATAGAGTGGACCAACTTGAGTCTCTTGTCAGACAAATTTTCTTTGAAATGCCAGAAGGTTTAGGATGTACCTCGTTCGTGGAACATAAAATAGTCACTGAGGCAGATCCAATTGAGCAGCGCTACTACCCAATCTCGCCAGCTCTTCAAAAGCATGTCAACGAAGAACTTGACAAAATATTACAACTTGGGGTGGTAGAACCATCTTCTTCACCGTGGGCTTCACCTATTGTAATGGTAAGAAAGGAAGATGGACGTTATAGATTCTGCGTTGACTATCGCAAAGTGAATGCAGTAACAGAGAGGGACGCCTGTCCTTTATCATTTGTCTCCAAAACTTCAGATAAACTCAGGGATGCTAGATACTTGTCATCGCTTGACATAAAAAGTGCATACTGGACTATTCCGATGTCTCTAGATAGCAAACCTACAGCTGCAATTATAGTGCCAGGAAGGGGGTTGATTCAAATTTGTTCAATGCTGTTCGGTTTACACAATGCTCCAGCTATCTAGCAACGGTTTATCGACAGAGTACTTGGGGTAGATCTTGAACCTTTTGTATTTGTATATCTAAACGATATCGTGATAGTAACACAGTCGTTTGAAACGCACCTAGAAATTCTCAGTAAAGTATTTTCAAGCTTATCTGCTGCTGGGTTGACGGTCGGCCGAGAAAAATGTCAGTTTTGCAGGAAAGAACTTAAATTTTTAGGATATTTGGTGGACAGTAAAGGTCTGCGCTGTGACCCCGAAAAGGTTTCAGCTATTCTGAATATTCCAAACCCGACTAGCGTTAAGAAAGTGAGAAGGATACTAGGCATGACCAGCTGGTATCGCAGGTTCATCCCAAACTTTTCATCTTCAGTGTCACCCATAACAAATATTTTACGCAAAGAAGTAAAATTTATTTGGACCAAAGAATGCTCAATGGCTTTGACTCCTATCGAAGAAAAATTGGTTTCTTCTCCGGTTATGAGTTGATTTCGAACGCCATTTTACTGTTCAGATGGATGCCAGTAATTTTGGCATTGGTGCGGTGCTTACGCAATCGTATCCTGATGGTGAGAAGGTGGTTAGTTTCATGAGCCGTAGTCTCACAAGTAGTGGAAGAAAATTCAGCACAACAGAGAGTGTTTGGCATTAGTATGGGCGATAGAGAAAATTAGGAGTTCTGGTGTAAATATTTCTTTTGTATTATTCTATTAGAGTTCTGTTAGTGTTTATTGTGGATGAAGATTAGATGGTCAGAGTAAACACGGGAATAATCTTAGTTATTACTTGAAAAAATTTCTGAAGAAATTTTCCTGGGGGTGAAGCGGGAGTTGTTAAGGGTCAAAAATATACGACGGAATATTTCATCAAACCAGTGCGGAATCATCCTGAACTTTAAGGAACAACTTCCTATTTGTCTGCCTATTTATATGTTCCTTCACTCAAGTAAATTCACTATTTCGTGATTTATTTCGTGAGTTGTATAACATTCGCTACTGATTGGTGTTAATCACGTGGCGCCCTTTATTTATTTTTTTTTTCTCTCAAACATGACTCACGTCCACTCTCTAAGTTATTCAGGGACCAATCAGTGGTTGAGGTTGGAGGAGTTATTAGAATAGGCATTTGAAGCCACCTGGTGTAACATCAATTTTCCCTGACTCTGGCGCATAAATCAGGCTGTATTCGACTGACGGCATGGGCTATGTTGGCTTTGAGGATCGCTGCGGTGTGTGACTTGTTTGCATACTGTCAAATAGGGAAAATATAATTGAAATAATTCAAATTCATTTGAGCAAATACATAAATTGAAAGATGTTCCAACCTCAACTCAATATTTAAAACCAAAAACAGTCAGTATTCAGAATTCCATCTTTGAATATTCCAAGTTCATAGACATCAAAATTGATACGATAACAGGATATAGAAACATGAAAAAATCTCCAAATATGCATACTTTGCACGGATGCATACTGAGCATTTTACCTTAGTACAGTGACCGCAGCAAAGTGCTAGCTCAGCATATGAATCTAGATAAATATTGAGAGAGGTCAGGACCATGGGGAGAAAGTATAAAATAATTAATTCAGTACTCATCGATCACTGTCCAGAGGCAGTTCCAGAATACAGCACATCTCCTTTCCCTCGATCCTGCTGGGTAGCAGGATCGAAGGATTGAAGGTTTTTCTAAAACTTTCGTGCGACATATGCGACATGAGAAAAACCTTCAATACGGCGTCACCACCCTATGTGGCAACTCAGTACTCGCTTGGTTCATAACGAGAGGGCTTTATCGCTGTTTTACCTAACCTTCATGTATCCAAAATAATAAAACTCATTTGGAAACTCAATTGAAAGTTCATTATGAAAAAAAAAACGAGAAAAGTACATTCAGAAATGATCTAACATTGAATGAATAAAATACAAAGAAAATCAAAAAAACTTACATCAAACTGCTACCCAGCAGGATCGAGAGAAAGGAGATGTGCTGCATTCTGGAACCGCCTCTGGACAGTGATCGATGAGTACTGAATTAATTACTTCATACTTTCTCCCCATGATCCTGACCTCCCTCAATATTCATGAAGATTCATATGCTACACTTTGCTGCGGTCACCGTACTAAAGTAAAATGCCCAGTATGCATCCATGCAAAGTTTGCATAGTTGGAGATTGTTTTATGTTTCTATATCCTGTAATCGTATCAATTTCGATGTCTATGAACTAGGAATATCAAAAGATGGGATTCTGAATGTTGAGTGTTTTTGGTTTCAAATATTGAGTTGACGTTGGAACATCTTTCAATTTATGTATTTGCTTGAATGAATTTGAATTATTTCAATTATATTTTTCCCTATTTGACACATCTCCCCTCCACGATGAAGCTGGCCGCCAGCTTTCTGGGTGGTAACGAGAAATAAAATAGACAAAACTGAAATTCAAACAAAACATAAAACTTAATGAAATATTTTGGATGATAAAAAACAACACAGGGTAAAAAATATGATAACAAATATAAACAAATTACATATCCTATAGAAGTTAGAAAAAACTTATATTGTCCAATTGAATTTGCAACTATGAGTTTCCACACTGATATTGTCATAGTCCGGCACTGAACTTTATCTGTCTTCGTGTCACTCCACCAATTTGCAGCACAGCGTTTCATGTCTTGGTTCTGATCTTGCTTTGATTGACGGCTGCTCAGCTATCACGGCTCAACAGGATGGAAACATTGGCAACGTAGCAGTGGACTGGATTGAACTGGACTTCAATTACGTATCACGTTGTGCTTTGCGTAGTTTTTTATGGTTCTTGTGAAATGTATCTGTCATTCTGTTCCATGCCCATTCCCTCAATTGTGTATTGAGAAGAAGGGTTACGACTTGACATGACATATAACATACATATTATTTGTTGAGTAGGCGAATATTTAGCGGCATTTTCCCTTCAATGAAGTATTTTTTGATTTTATACTTCGAAATATATCTTTGTGCTGATCGTGTAATAGTGTGATCGAGTTATTGGCGGCCCTGGATTATAGAAATTCACTCCTTCGAGTGCTTTGGGATACCTCAAACATCATCACTCGTGAAAAAGTTTTGTTGAGTCAGCATTTATGGAAGAAGCGTTTTCCCATAACTATTTGCGAAATATTTCCTGTAGGATGCCTGGGAATTGGATTATCCTAGTACTCAACGGTATGACGGTGATTCTGTATTGTTTCAAGTATTTTAACCCTATTCACATATTATTGTGTCTATGGACGATGTTTGCCCACACAGGAACTGTTTACTGGCTACTGAGAACAACTACCAACGGAAGCAACAACGTGATTATTTGTTTCTGATTGAATATGGCATTAGTGACTGCGATATTCCTATAGTCCATTCATTTCAATCATGATGATTCAACTTCATGTTTCCCTAATTCCTCGTGCTGTCTATGGTACATTCTGCTGTATGTTCTGGAGTGGAAAACCGTAACAGGGGTGATGGAGTATAGTGACTGTCTCGCAGTGCTCAGTGTGTGGTGGTGTCTCCATTGCATGAAACAAGAGAAAAATTCGGCAGTAAGTTCTTTCATGGTATATTTCTATTCTACAGCTAGGTTGAGTTACTGATAAATTCGAGAGAAAAAAAAAAGAATTCAACAAAAATCACTGCATTATATAGTTTACAATTGTTCAAATGACAGTATAATCTAACTGGTTAGAGTACATATAATATGAATTTGAGTTGCATGATTCGACAATAAATAGCAGATACTTTACAAAATTTGTTTTTCATCTTTGGAGCATACTTATTGATTTATGCTCAAACATATTTCCACAGTTTCACTGATTTCTTACACTATTTGTTACCTTATTGAATAATAGGAAATTTAAAACACAATAAATTACTGTTGGAAATATCTATCGAAAAAAACTACTTTCTTGGCCAGTACCAACGACGAATATTGAATTATACCTGATAAATATTTCTTGGAAACGACATGTAAATTGCATCTCTCAGATTTTGCATATGATATTATTATTCTCTTCATTTTCTTTCACCTTTCTTCATAATTACCATGACTCAGTAACTTCCTACATCTTGAAACATCATATTTGTCTTTTTTCACTTCCAGTGTCGTACTTTCTTCAACATTTTAACTATTGTCTTTTCTCTAAAGACCTCATATATTCGCATTTCATTTCATGCCTCATAAAAAATTTATATCATCATCATTATTATTTCTCTTGAACAGATATACGCATTATAGCACATTTTTTACATACTTAAAAAAAATGAAAAATTTCATGCAGTTTTGGAAGCGTCCTCCACAGTCTGCCTTTTCATCTATCTCGTTTGTATATGCTACCTATATCAATAATTCTTCTTCAATACATAATCAATAATTCTCACCTTTTCAATATATCTATATGCTTCCTTTATACTTATAACATTTTTAACATTACAAACTCAACTGTTTGTAGATCATCAGTCTCAGATACTATTTCCTATTTTCTTTCCATACAAGATAAAAATTAAGCTATGTGCGGGAGTGGAAATCATAGCCGTGATATAAAAACTTGGCGGGGTTAGTTGAAGCACTGACTCTGGTTTCTGTGAGTGCAAGAATAAGAGGACTATTTGTTTGTAGATGTTGGTGCACTTAGTTGATATTCGATTTGAATCCTCTGATACTGCAGAAATCGATTTTGAACCTAGTAGTTTTCTTCGATTGAACCAATTTCTATTTAAATGGTAATGTGAATAGACAAAATTGCTGGTATTGGACTCCTGAGCATATACATGCACAACATACATATGCAAATAGTTAATCTATGTGCTGAAATAGTTGGGAGATCAATATTGGCACAATTTCTTATGGAAAATTCATTGACCGGTGCAAATGATTTGGAGAAGCAACGACATATTATTCCAAAAATTTGGGATTCAAATGTCTATAACAATGATTCACCGGATCACTCTGTATGGTTTCTACAGGTAGGCAAGCCACCACATCATTTCAGATCAGTGCGTAATGAAAATGCCCACATAAGTGTTTCGACAGACACAGAACAATAGAATGGCGAACGAGATCTCCGGACCTCATTCCGTTGAACTTTCATTAGGTTATCTGATTTACAAAGTTTCTTTCGGAAGATCGACAAAAAATTGAGAGGCATAAATGAAAGCACACGAGAGATTCTACGAGATTTTCATTATCGCCTTGATCATGGTCAAGTACAGAACTGAATATCCAGTGTGATAATTTTCAACTGTATCCAAATAACTACTAACAATAGATTGGAAATTTTCATCACACTGTACGAATTTGATACATATTATACCTATTTGAAATCAATATTCTGATAGGGTGTGTATCACCCTGTATAGTGTAGGTTCACACTTGACATAATGATGAAATTAATGAATTTTACAGAATAAGAAAGCAGAGCATTTACAATTCTACGGAGTCATACTTTGTATCTGAAAAAGAAGTTGTTATTATAACAGTCCCTACTGACTCTTCAGCAACATTATCCAAATAATCTAAAATGATTTTTTCTTTGCGATTTCCGATTTTCTTTTCGAATTTTACCTCTAGAACAATCATTTTATTTATGAGTGGCGTGTAATCAGCAGTCAATTCATCAAATTCCTTTATGTTTTGATCGCGCATAGCAAAAGACAGAGCGTGTAGTTTTGCATAGTTTTTCAAAACCAAATGGATATGCTGTAAGTTCATTGGTTTTCTGAGATAGTGCAACTCGAATCCCCTCTTCCTTGAATTTTCGAGCACCAGGACTTCTCTGATATCAGACAGAAATGTTTTGTAGCACTTAGGATAGGCATCGAAAGTTTCAGTGATATTCCTCTCCAACTGAAATTTATGAAATATTTGGAGAACTTTCTGGTAGACGAACAATTTTCACTTCTAATATTACTATATCGAATGTTTTTCACATATAGTCAGTGGGCATACTTGAAGACTGGCTATAAATCGAATCATTTGAAGGAACAATCCGTTCAGGCCAGTCTCAACTCCCTGCACTGTAGGTTAATGGACTGACACCTATCAGAAAACAACTACTTCCCTGGCTAATACCATGAAGGGTGTTGGATTATATCCGACAGGTGTCAAGGCAGGAATCTCCACTGAAGTATTTCCAGCATATGCTGTTAGCGATACAACTGCGATACACACATTCGTAGCTTTTTGTCTACCACCCGAATCCTACCACACAAACAATCGGGATTCAAAAAAGGGTATAGTTGCGCAACTGCCCTTGCAGGTGTTGTGGATGACATCTTAGAGGCAACTGATAAAAATCAAATGGGCATATTAATTCTACTTGATTATTCAAAGGCATTCGATTTTTATCAGTGTTACATTACTTTAGATTCAGCAATTCAGCACGCTCCCTAATGGCTTCGTATCTGCACAACAGAACACAAATAGTAAAAATCAATGATGAGAAATCCATTCCTATTAAGTTGCGTTGTGGGGTACCTCAGGGTAGTATTCTTGGCCCTCTATTATTCACAATATATACTTCTAATTTTATGAACGTTTTGAAATAGCCATAAATTGTATTAACACCGATCTTTATTCCTTACGAAAATTATCAAACGATCATGCTCTGAAATTCAATCCAAAAAAAATATGTGGCCATGATATTTGGCAAAGAAAATATGTCACACTCATTTAATAATCAAGTCGTCTTGAAAACAGGTGATACGGAAATAACTATCAAATCTTCGCCATAGAAAATTGGGACTGACAATAGACACATCTATTCGTTTCAGAGAACATATTACGATTAAATTGAGAAATGCATATTCATCTCTCAAGCTGATTTGAACGGAAAGGCAGTTTTTGTCAGTGAATGTAAAAAAATGCCCTGTCACTCCTTGGTACTCTCACACTTTATTCACTGCGATGTAATATATAATCCTTGCTTGAATGGAGTAGACGCCCGCCGGATACAGAAAGTGCAAAATTCATGGTACTTGATTGCAGTCGAATATCTATATCGGAAAAGCTTAAACAATTGAAGTGGCTCAATATGTTCGACAGGCGAAGTCATCATATGGCGTGTATGTTTCAAAGCATATTTAAATCAGGCACACCACCCTATCTTCATAAAAAATTGAAGTACAGGACAGACGTTCATAATCTGAACATTCGCCGTCAAACACTGCTTACTATTCCTAGACTCACAAAAGAAATATACAGACGTTCTTTCTCTTACAATGTCGCACTTTGTATCAACAATATTTTCAAACTGAACAGAACATTTTTAGAATTATCGCCAACAGCATTTCATTTTAAATTCAAACAATATTTATTTGATGCCCAGTGAAGTCATGACTAGATTACAAATAATGCTATCTCTTTTTCCTCTCTTTTTCTTCCTTCTCTTCTTTTCCTTCTACTTTACGCTGCAAAATTCTTCTTCTTCTCTTCAGGCCGTGATGGGAGAACAGAAGCAGTCTCTGCTGCTTTCTGAATCAATGTGCCCTTTTCTCACTGCGGTTCTCATACCCCATTATATGTATCGAAAAATTTTTCTTTTTTTTTGTCTTTTGTTAATCATATCTTCATTAAAGGACATGCTTTCAAATGTAATATGTGGTGGGAAATAAAACTATTATTATTATTATTAAATCCACTGAACATACTTTCATCAGTACAATGTACTATTACGTTAGGACGTAGTTAACAAGTTCGTCTATTCAACGAACACGTTAATTACTTTACGAAGACATTTTTTGGTTCTATGAACAAAGTACACAAATGTTACTTACAAAATGTTCATTTATTCAATCAATATATTCATTACTACGACGAATCCATTTAAATGATTTTTCATCAATTTATAATGAATTAACGCACTTATGTTCGTTAAAATGATGTACTGTTCTACTGATGCAAGGAGAATTCTAAAAAATGTTCAGTAATTTTCATGAACAAGATTAATAAGTCAATGTAGCCATGTTCGTTAAGCCAATGATTCTTGTTTGTTAGTATAATAATCGATCATGATTTAATGAATTGAGACATGGAGTAATGAACAAAGTTACATTATGCTGATGAAACTTTTCATCGGATGAAAATTAATGTATAGCAGTCATGGACATAATGTGTTTTTCATTATTCTTACGTACCTATTTGGTTCAGTGTAGGTATATTATTTTGTCAGAATCTTTTATCTTGAAAGCCAGAGTCTTTGCCATTATTCAACACAAAAACAATTATTTGTAACCTGAAAATTGATTCGAAAGTCATAGTCAACTTTGATGCTAAAGTCTGTTTGAACTATTTCTGATGAAGTTGTAACTGAAAATGAACCTAGAGTGCGGTTCAACCAAAAATCTATATGTCGATTACTTCACTAACAGTTATATCGAAAGTCATGGAGAAAGATGTAAATCAACATAGTTCCAAATATTTAGATTGCTCTTGAGCGATCATCAATATGGTTTCCGGAAGCAAAGATCAACAAGCAAGTAATGCCATAGAGAAGCATGGAAGATCTCGGGCTGTTGCGCTTGATATTTCCGCTTGATATTTCTTTAGACCGTGTCTGGTATGACAGTTCACTGATTGAACTTCGATTTAATGTTTTCCCAAAGACCGTTCCTTACAAATAGCCGTTGATGCTGTAAAGTACATTACCTGACATGCATTCAGGAAATTTCAGTTTTCTGAATGAATATAATAATTTTATATTATTCTTCTTGATCAACACTCACCAAGTTACTGAATATTCATTCAAAATTGCGTAAAACATGAACCAAAACTCAGGATAATTAGTGGGGGGATGACAATATTTACCAACCAGCCGTATCCATATTCAAAATGTGTTTTCTCATCGTTAACATGCAGAATAAATCTAAAATATAATCACAGGATGTTTAAAATAATGGAAATAATTCGTGTTTTTCTATTGGTCCAAGTTCGGAATATCAAGAAATGTGCATTCTTTTCTTTCCCATTTGAATGAGGATATCATTTTGAATAGTCACTGAATAAAATATTGAAACTTTCCTATACCCTTCCAGTCATTTCAGAAATCCTGGATTCATATTATTCTTTCCTGATGTCCACTTTATTGAAATTATACGAAAATTTTATTTACTCTATGAGATTCCGGCAACACTTTATATGATAAACAGTTGGGTCATTTTCAGCGAGTTGCTTACATAAATGCCTGGAAAACAATTCAAAAGAATCCACTTAGTCTTCAGGATTCAATGTAGGATAACTGAAATAAATGTTGAATAAAACTGAATTTATCATATTCAATCAATGAATTTAAAAGATGTTTGAAATAATAATAATAATATATTAATTTATTCATAGCAAAAATTACATGATACAATATACAGAAAAATACAAATTCGTCAATAGGATACAAGATTGAACAAAGTTCATTCTTCCTCTTGCACTGAGACTTAAATTGTAATTGAAATTGTGATAGCAGGTACAACATTGTATTTAAATACATAGGGGAGATGAGGAGGATATCGGTATAAACATAAGAATAATACATATTTTAGTTATTGTATACAAGAGCTATTTGTCATAGAAGATATTAGGGTATTATGTTCTTTTAGGCAGTACCTGAAACTGGAAACAGATTTCGATCGAAAGGATAGTGCTAGGTTGTTGGGTTGGCAGCAGTGAACAGTTGGCAACATTGTTTTCAGTTGAGACTTGTTTTGGTTCAATTCTCTCCTTATTATTGATAACTTATTCAAAAAAACATTTTATTGTGAGAAGTGTTGCGGTTTTTTTAAACTGTTTAGTGAAAATCTCACAAAGTGTTTTTTGAATACGTTAGTTATGGATTTTCATCAAGTATCCGCCAATTCCATCATATTTCTTATTGATGTTCGACCGATGTAGGATTGAATAATATACTATAAGAGTGATATCGTGTTTTATCAGCAACCAGCAAATGAACAAATACATAATAGTCCCAAAAACATTACATGGTGTCAGGTGTTAGGTAGCTCATTTGTAATAACGTACTATAGAATTGGGAAAAAATACGCTCAGAACGGGTGGAAGCTATCAAAGAGTTAATTACTTCTCCCCCTTGCTTAATGCATTATGATAAAAAAACAATCCTTAACATTTCAGTGTGATTCTAGTTTAGAAGGGGTATGTGCTTTTTTGCTACAAGAAGGACAGCCCGCATAGCCTGACGCAATAAATCGAGTCATGTTACGTTGGTAAAAGTGCACTGATTCATATGTCGCTTATTTCAATCAAATTGAGTAAGTATTCACTGAGATATTCCAGTTTGAAGTGGACTCATAATTTGAATCAACCTAATATCACTGCAGTTATTAAACAAAAACTATTTTCTTTAAGTATTCCATCTATATGTGATCATCGAAATAATATTTTGCCGTTTCAGCCCTCTCAGAACAGAGAGAGTTTGTTTACCCAAAATCTTAACTAAGGGATATCCCAAATATTTGTCAACCCAAAGCCGCCGGAGTAAATTGTGTTTTGAGTGAGGATTATCTGTGTTTCCGGCGTTCCTTTACAAACGTCTGTAAATACAGGTGCGCCAACTTAACACATGTCATATCTAGGCGCTACTTAAGGATAGCACTAACCTTAATTACAGTAAAAAAGCGATCAAAGCTGACGAAAAAAATACGGGTATAATTAAGGGGTGCTCAGTTCAAATAGTCTAAGTGGCTGAAATCATCGACACTTAATGGTGTTTATTAGATTTCGAGAGCGGTAGGATGTCGAGAGAGTGCTCAAAATAGGTGGCAAACGGTAACGAGCACTTTGGATGTTTTTAAATTACTTGAAGGGTACATGTGAAAACGATTATACACGCTGAGAGTAATTGTGATATCCTTCACTAAAAACGTGCAAGGCCTACTTATGATTGTGTTTTGACTACAGGAGAGTTGATGTGTCTGGGTGGATGCTGTGTAATGATACACTTTTGCACCTATAAGAAAGATTTTCAAAAATTAAATATAAATGTGATCTGAACAGAACTGGTAATCTGACAAATGGC